>CAWUFW010001449.1:2552500-2807500 GCA_963921515.1 Calotriton arnoldi | reverse complement strand
TCGTGTGAACTTAGCCAAAAGGCAGCAAGCATGTATAGTGTCAAAGACAAGAATTAAGTCAAAGGGTGATAGGAGAGGTAGCTGGCTTGTGAATTTTTAAAGCATTTCAATGTACTCTTCTTTACAGACAAAGATATTCAAATCTTTCCTTAATTGGAGCAGCAAATGTTTTAGTACTTTCTGTCCAACCTGTGACATTTTGTTCACTTGAAACACTATGCAGAAGGGAATTCGAAATTGCAGGAGGGGTACTTCAAAATCCCTCTTCTTCTGGAGGAGCATTGCCATTTCAGTTTTGAGCCGCCTCTTTTTCCGTTCTACTTTGAGCGCCTTTCTTTGCCGTTGAGTGCTTCTGGCTCTGTTCTCACCGACCTCTGCCACGGCAGGAGAACCTTGCGCCTCCTCTGTGCCCATGTTTTCCTAGCCTTATAGGCCGTCCAAATGCAGGCGTGGGGAGAGATGGTATAAGTTCAAATGGGCAATACAACCATAATGTTTTACATCAACAAACAAGGAGGGACAAAGTCTTATGCGCTATCAAAGCTATTCCAGGAGATTTGGAGATGAGACTCCCAGAGAAGAATAACTTTGATAGCAATACACCTGCGAGGCGTAGAAAACATTAAAGCAGACAGACTAAGCAGGCAAGTATCCGTCTCACACAAATGGGAACTAAACCATCAAGTACTTTAAAAAGTGTTCCAAGAGTGGGGCATTCCAGAAGTAGACTTGTTTACAACACCAGAAAATGCCAAGACTTGGCATCCAGTCACCCCACTATGCACTAGTGTTTTGTGAATGGATGAATGAATGATCAAATGGCTGCCATACATATGTCGTTTATTGGAACGTGTGCTAGAAAGGCTAGAGTTTTTTCCTTGTGGAATGTGCTCTAGGTCTTGCCTCTAGTAGCACGTCAGCTGTTGGTGGCATACCTAGACTGTTTGGACTATCCATCTCACAATGGTGCCTTTTCTTACCGGTGAGCCCCTGTTTGAACTTACAAAATCTACAAGGAACTGGTTTCCTTCCTAGATTTCCTTTGTCCTTTCTAGGTAGTACATTTCTGCCCTGCACACATCCAGCGTATGAAATCTATAAACAATTACAGACTTAATACACGCTAACTTTTTGTGCATAGGAAAAATAGAGATAGAGGGAGGTATGAAGGTATAGACAGAAAGAGAAATTTAGGGGGTGCATGGCCATCCGTTTTAGATTCTGTGGCTTTCATATTCTGTGCGGGAAGGCGGCTTGCACTGCTCTTATCTGTGGTGCACCTGCTCTCTGGTTAAATTAAGACCTTTGCATTTCAGCACTCTCAGGCATGCGACTCTGGAACCCTGCCTACACCAAAGGCAACGCATTGGCTCAAAACATACCGATATCTTCAGGACAGACGAAAGTTGAAGAGAAACTAATCCAAGAAAAACAAAGAGCGCTTGTGTGAGGAGGAGAGGCATTACTTTGAATCTTCAGAAGCAAACTAAAGACTTGGCCTAATCATAAGTTATGAATTTCCAGTACAGGTAAAGGCAACTTAATAAAGAGGCTGGGGGCTCTCCAATGTGCTTCTATGGAAGGCATGCACTCCAGACATGGACCGCGTTCTTATCTACACCGTGGCGTGTGTCAAGAATAGCTAGATAGCCTGATCGCTATGGAATGAAGTTTAACTCCCTGCGGTATGAATCTCCTCTGAAGCGGAAATTCCACTTTGGGGAGGAAGAGTTCAGAAAACTCAGAGAAGGCAGTGACAGACATACAAGGGGATACTTAATGTGTGATTGAGGGCCAGAGACACCCCGTGAGGAAAAATGAGGATCTCAGAGCCAATGCACCAAACAGACACAGAGAAACAGTGGTATGTCTGATGAAACACACTCAGTGACAACTGAGAGTGTGAGGGCCAAGGCACAAGATGGACAATGAGACACAGTGAGTGTACAAAGGTGACCTCATCAGAAATCCAGTGGGAAACAGAGGATGCAAGAGCCATAGTGCCAGATGGACACACAGAGACAGTGAGTGTTTAGGGGTGGCCTCAATATAGAAACGTGGAAAACAAAGTGAGGGTGCCTGTTGCAGACTTTTAATGGTTGTAGTTCGTTCAACTGCCTACATTAGCCAGAGCCAGCAATCAAGCTGTGGCTTACAACGTTGTTACTCAGTGAAAAACATGTTGTATCACTTGGTGATGAAAATTCTCCTGAATAGCAATTGGGGATGAACAAAAACTATTTACATCTCAATGTACCGAAGATTTTGACCTTGGGACAGGGGACGTTTATACCACTCCACATTTCAGAGGACCCATAATGCCAGTGATTCTGAGTACTTTTTTGTGTTTTGGGAAGGCATTGACTTACAATAGGAAGCAAAAAATATAGAAGAAATTCAAGAGGTAATAGCAAATGTCCAACTATCCTGCATTCTCACACTTAATTAAAAGAAGTATTCCACAGGCGTGGGTGGGCATACTGTGCGGCACAGGAAAGGTCCAAGAACACGACCTGGGAAAGCACAAGAAAGGAGCTTGGAATTAGGTTGATTATTGAGATGTGTGTAGCTGCGGTACTTGGGCTGGCGTCCGTCAGCATCATGAGAATCCTACAAACTCTAGATATTTCTGAAAACTAAACACGCAGGGAGGGGTGTCCTGGGTGGTGTTATTTGCATAAATACTACTACTTTGTGTGCCCTGCAAACATCAAACTTTGTTTCAAAAAACAGAATTTCCTTAGATTTCAGTGAGAGAAAGTTTCAGAATTTGTGGACAACAGTAGATGTGCTACCAATTAGCATTCCCACACTTATAAAAAGAAAACACATGTGAAGGTGGGCATTTGAAGCCCTTATAGTGTAAATGTGGCCTTCACATGCTCATATTTTTTTATCCATTCCTGTCCCCAGTAATAGGCCCACCCACACATGTAAGGTACCATTTTTAATCAGGAGAAGTGTTGAAATTTTGTTTGGCAGGACGTTTGCCATTTGCCGAAAGTTCTGGAGTTTAGGTCACAGTAAAGTAAAGATATTGAGCTTTACACCTATATTTTCATATTTGGAGGTGCGTAATAAAATGTGTTGGGGTTCATGCAAACTACATCATTCTGCACTTCCCCGAGCCTCCAGTGTTCAGAAATTCCCAGGGTTCGTAGGTTTACTAGTGCTGGCCACTCTGTGCACTAATGCTTCAGACATCCTCCATGGATGTTCCCTCCATTCAAAACAATTCTTGATTTCTAATGTGCAGAGCCCTGTTTAAACTCAAGGAAAACCCAGACGTAGCTAAACCCTTACACTCAGGAGAACACAGATGTGGATCAAGCCTTGACAAGAAGGTGTTTCTTCATGAGGAGTATTGAAGAGACCTACCATATTTTGGGGATGAATTGCTGAAACTCTGACAAACGTTGTGTCCCGTGCATTTACCTGGGCAATCAATCTGATTAAGAGAGGCTTGACCTGCCCCGAAAGAAACCTTTTCATGTGTAGATGTTAAAAAAATATATTTGGAGTAGGTTTTAATGCTACCCAAGGGCGATACCTGCGACTAAATGATAGGTACCCTTAACCGGCTTATCACTTTCATTTGCTTCACAAATGTACCAAATGCATTGTGCCCAGGTTATCATCTGTGGGCACCAGAACACACAGAAATCATATACGTCTGAGACCCTCTTTTCTCAGGAGACCCAGAGGAACACACGCCAAATCTTGGCAGGATTATTTTCCTCAGTCAGGGAATCTGGATGAAATTATCATATTTGGATAGAGTTGATATCCAAAAATGTCATGTTGAACGCATTCTCCTGGCCAGCAAGTCACAGTCCAGCACCCTACAATAAAAACTCTAGGAGGTGTAGATGTGGAAAAAATATGCTTTGGGTAGATTTGCTTACAGCCCTGGTGTGATAATACATGCATCCTTAAGCCAAGCACTCTGAAAAGGCATTTTGCTTTCAGTTGCTTTCCAAATTTCCCAAAATCACTGCACCCAATAGATCACCTGTTCGCACTGTGAATCCATTAAAAACCCATACTTGTGTGGGTCCTCCACCCACAGGACACCCATGAGAACAGAGACTGGTGATCAAGCCTTGGCAGAGAAAGGTTCCTGTGCGAGGGAGACTGGAGGGAATTAGTGCTTGGAAAAAAATACTTTTATAAAAATCTGACAAAGGTCACATTCAGCACGAGTAAGCTCTGCCACCCAGAGACAAAAACCTTTGAATGTGTAGGTGTTAAAAGTATTTGGCTGTTTGGCTGGGGTGTAGTTCCGTATAGCTTAAGGGTGATACATGCAACTAAAAGACAGACATTTTAAACCAGAATCTTGCCTTCATTTGATTTAAAAATGTCCTCAATATCCGTGTTCAGGGCGACAGATGCTTCATGTTGGGAAGTATGGGGTAAGGGGGTGTTGGGGATATCTTAATGTTGTTGTTTTACCTGCATGAACGCATTAGCAAATGTCCACATGTCCACTACTGTACGAACCAATGATGACCAGCACACAACTTAGCGCCAACATCAAAGTGATGTCTTGGAATGTCAATGGTCTTAGTGACAAGATCAAAAGAGGGGCAGTGCGCCAATACACCAAGAAACATATTCCATATATTCTCTTTTTACAGGAGACCCACATATTGGGCACACAATGCCGTTTTCTGGGCCGCCATGGGTACACCAGGGTTTATCACTCTGGGTGCACGATTGGCTCCAGAGGAGTGGCTGTTTTTCTGCATAAATCCTTCCCAATTACAGTTACTTAAGTTCGCCATGACCCATTGGGCAGCTATGTAGCAGTGCTGGGTGTGCTGGAAGGAGGCTTCTGGTCCCTAGTGAGTGCCTACGTCCCTCCGATGTCCGTACCAACCACCTTAGGGGCCTTCTCAGATTTAGTCCTTGATTTACCCGTGGGTGGACTAGTGAATTGGTGGGAGACTTAACAGTGTGATGCACCCAGAACTGGACACTCTAGGAAGTTCGACCACTGCCCGCCGTAACTATCTCCCCACATGGTCAGCCACACCAGAGCCCGAGCGACGCCTGGAGACTTCACCATCCTTCAGACCGCATGTTAACATTCCATTCGGAGGCCCATGAATTTGTACTCAAGGGTGGACTATCTCTTTGTCCCGGATGCTGATGTGGGAGGGGGGTCACCGCTGCCAAAATATTATCCTCGTGCCTATCAGATCACTCCCCTATTGAACAAGTTCTTACAGGCACTCGAATGGGGCTGCGAGGGCAGCGGAGGTTAAACCCTTAGTGGCCAGTTCTCCAATTGGGTCGGCCAAGACAAACGAGTATTTTCAATTGAATAGATAGTCTGCCTCCTCCTCCCTCACTCTGTGGGAAGCCATGAAGGCCACGATTAGGGTCACCATGATGCCCTAAGTGGCAGGCAAACACACGGACAAAGGAAAAGAAATTTCAGACCTAGAGATCTCCCTACCAGATCTAAGTGAGCATTTAGTCACAGGCAATGAAGAAGGTACACTTAGAAAAACTTTGATTTTACGTTCGATCCTTAGGGAGAAAGTATTAGGGGAGGCTAGAAAAAAATCAACAGCAACACAACATAAAATATAAAAACAAGGTGAAAAAACAGGGATGCTGGTGTACTGGTTGGCGAACCGGGACAAGGTCAATACGAATATGGTCACACTTACCACGACCACAGACATTGCAGACAAATTTGCAGCTTGGTACAAAGCCCTTATGCAGCAGTTCCAACTCCCAAGGCAGACGCATACAACCCCATTACGGCTGACCTGCCCATAACTGTATTTTCAGATGCAGACAAGGAGGCCCTGGATGTCCCAACTGACGAAGCGGAGAGATCAATGGCGATACACTCACTGATATCAGGGAAGGGCCCCAGGCCCTAACATTTTTCTATCTAATCTTTAAGAGAAACGCAAGAAAACAGACATGCCCACTCAAAGATATGTTTAGGGAGGCACTACAATTTAACAACTGGGCAGATGACCCAAGAGAGACCACCATTGTGGTCATCCCAAAGGCGTGGAAACCCACTAAGGATTCAGCCTTCTACAGGCCTATTGCATTAATTAACACTGAAGCCAAAATACTAACCAAAGTGCTGGCATCCAGAATATATGGTGTGGCTCGTACACTGGTTAGAGGGGACTAAAACAGGTTTCTTCCACACACAGGGACAGACACTATATTAGACATCTTAATGTGGCTGTTGCCAATATTGACAATTTAACAGCTCTGATTTTATTGGATTTTGAGAAGGTCTTTGACTCGGTCTAGGTGACTGCGCACATTAATTTCTGACCCCGCTTCCAGGGATATCTGCATCTTTTGTACTCGGAGGCACGTTCCAGGGTCCTGGTTAATGGCACCATAGCCCGTTCCTTCTCCATCATCGGGGTACCCAGCAGGGATGCCCTCTTTCCTCCCTGCTCTTCGCTCTGGTGGTGGAACTGCTGGCTCAATGGATCTGTGTGGACGAACAGGCATGGAGTATTGACTGGGGTGTGGGGATGGAAGATAGAATCGTGCTTTACACGGACGATGTTCTGCTGCACATTCAGAGACCTCAAGATTCCATTTCTAGATAAATGGAAATCCTAGATATCTATGGAGGGGCCTCTGGACTACCAGTAAACTGGGATAAATCGAGAATCACTCCCCTCACAGATATAGTTTCCCGACCTTGGACCCAACTGGCTTACAGTTGAAACTGGGTACCTTTAAATACTTGGGACTCTATATTTCACAAGACCCCGAAGAAAGCTTGAAACGGAATATTACACCCTTACAAGCCAAACTAAAAGCACAAACCGAAGCTTGGGGCAAATTTCCGCTATCCGTAATGGGTAGATGTGCCCTGTACAAGAAGATCTCTCTCCCACAAATATTGTATATAATTCAACAGTATACCAACTATTTATCCCCTAAATTCTTTACATCACTTGTGGGGCGGTGGTCCCTCCAAGGATACTTACACTAAATGTGTGCGATCGCCATATGAGGGTGGACTGGGCATTCCCGACATGGAGTCGTATTACTGGGAAGCCCAGCTACTTCAGATAAATGACTGGCTATTTAGGGACCGGGCGACCTAACTTTGCTGCTCGAGTTGAGCGCACTGGAGGGTCATGGCCCATCTCTATGGTGGAGGCCCTGACACCTCCCTCACCTTCCCACTAAGATTACTGTAACAAGCTGCAACAGGGTCATATGATTGATAGGGTGCTACCACAGGCTGGCCAGAGAGACCCACCTCCCCCAAACAGGCTGGTTGCTGAATCCCTGAAGTCAATAAGCTAAAGGGCTTTCAACAACGGGATACAATTGGACTGTGTAAAATAGGAGATGTATGGACTGTAACCCATATGAAATCTTATGCAGACTTAACCACTGAGTACAATCTACATAAATCTAAATTTTTGCAACTGCGGCATGCACTAGACACACAGAAGCACAGACTGACCCCCCGCACAGACTTCAATCTGCGAGAGGCCTGACTCTTTGACAGAGCTCCGATCCAACATAGATGACGTCAGGCAAGATGCCCAGATGGCCACACGAGAACTGGCAATCTCAGCTAAACGAGGCTCATACAATTCAGCACTTGGCTCATTCATACATACGATATGGGAAAGCCCAGTCATCCAGACATACTGGACACAAATCAACAAGCTCCTTGGGGAAATAGAGGGTATTACAGTGGATGAAACACCGAAGAGCATTCTGGCGGGAATCCAAGCGGAATGGGATGGCAATAGGGGAGATAAGACATTGACTGCCTTGGACCACCCTGTGGGCAATGGTGATCAAATGGGGGTGAGAGAGGGGGGTCATCTGTGAGTGTATGCAAGAAATTGACCAATGCACGGTACAGAGAAAGTAGTTTATAAAGACAGAGGCTGCGCCAAGAAATACTCCAAAATATGGGGGGAATGGTGGGATTACTGTCAAATGACCTAAACTAACCCAAGATCTGTAGGTCTTCCCTCTACCTAGACAAAACCATGAGTTACATACAAGGACACACCAGGACTTTTCGAACTGGGATACAATACAATTGTATGTGTATTTTGATTGTCATCCTGTGATACCATCAGACCTGCCTGCCCTTCATGCAGCGTTTTGTTTATATGTTGTTCTGAAAACATGCAATAAAAATACTAATAAAAAAAAATTCCCTGAATGACCAAATGATGGTATTCTAAACCAGCATTTCACTTTTATTTGCTTTCGAAATTTCCCAAATGTTCTGCACTCATTTTACTATCTATGAGCACCATAAAAAAAACATGCATGTCTGGGCCATTATCCTGAGACCCAGGGAAGGACAGATATGGGTCATGCCCTGACAAGGGTATGTTGCTGTGCAAGGGAGACTTGTAGGGGCTTGCCATGTTTTAAAAAAAAATTTTTTTTAAACATGGTAAAAATCTGACAAATGTCATATATAGCCTGTTCTTCTGGCCAATCAATCCTGGAGAAGGTAGTTCGGCGTTAGAAACCTCAGGATGTGTAGATGCTGAAAATATACAGAGTATAGGTTTCCATACAGACCAGTGCTGATACTTTTGACCAAATGACATCTAGCTAATCTGGTATTTCGCTTTCTGCTGCTTTTGAAATTTCCTGAAGGCTTTCACCCATTTTATCATCTGTGGGCACCCACAACCCATAAAACCCCCACAAGTTTCTGGTACGGCTCTGCTCAGATGACCCAGTGGAAAACGTATGTACCTCACGACTCGTCAGAGATATGTTCTGCGTGTGGCAGGCTGCAGGGAGTTACCATATTTTGGAAAACAATAGCTGTAAATCTGTAAAATATCATGTGTACTACACTCTACAGGGCAGTCAGTCAGGGCAAGGGAGCGCAGGCACGCATCACTAATTCCTTAGGCTTTACAGAATTAGAAAATGCATAGTTTTAATACTTCCTATATAGTCCTAAATTTGATATCTGTCATCAAATGAAAAGTGACCCATTAACAGGGATACTGCCACAATTTAATGGCCTGTGCTAATATTACAATTGATTGTACAGACTACAATCCTTACGAAAACTCTCATATATGAAGTATTTGCAGACTCCAAAAATTCAGGGCAACATTTCCTTGATTTGTGTTCTGGAATTTACTTCACTTCTAGTTTGACTAATTAATATATGGGCCAGCCTCATCTGAATAAAAGAATTAAAGTTAGACATCTTAAATCTAGTATAATACAGAATCCACAGCATCATGGCCTCACAATGGAAAAATGCAGCAGTGAAGTACAAATGTCCCGGTAGCAGTAAGATTTACTGCAGGGTTGATGGCTCAGAGAGATGAAAAAATAAAATGCAAATTATATATGCCACAAAACTGGCCTTTGAGGCAACCAAAACTTCATGAAGCTAAGACTAAATTGCTAACATATGACAGATAAAACCTGAGAAGATTACAGGGGAGAAGGCAATAACAAACAAGCATTGGCAAAGTCAATAGGTCTTGCCTTGGCAAGAGCTATTGGCTTTGCCAGTATGTTTTAATCATGCTGCACACCAGCATGGATGTTGTTCAGCGTGGGAGCTGCTCAGCATGGCTAAAAGTTAGTGGCGTAAAGGAGAGTGGCGTGGAGTGGTGCGGAATGTCAGAGTGGCGTAAAGTTGAGTGACGTGGACTGGCGTAGTGTTGTGGAATGTCGTGGAGGGAGTAGATTGTCTTAGAGTGGAAGGCTGTAGAGTGGAAGAGTGGAGAAGTGTGTCAGATTTGAGTGGCATAGTGGGTTCAAAGTGTTGTAGAGTGGAGTGGCATAGACTGTAATGAAGTGGCGTAGAAAGTGTTGCGTTGAGTGGAGTAAAGTGTTGTAGAGAAGAGTGGCTTAGAGCATAGTAGATTGTCGTGGATTAATGGAGAAGAGTGGACAAGAGTCTTGTGGAGTGCCATAGAGTGTCAGAGTGGATTGGTGTGGAGTAGAGTGGAGTAGATTAGAGTGGAGTAAGTAAAGTGGCATGGAGTGGTGTTAAGGGAGTTGCATAGAGCGCAGTAGAGTGGTGTAGTGTTGTAGAGTGTCAAAGTGGAGTAGATGGTTGTGGAGTGCCATAAAATGGAGTACAGTGTCAGAGTGGAGTAGAGTTTAATAGAGTGTAGTGGAGTAGAGTGGCCTAGAGTGAAGTGGTGTAAAGTACAGAATAGATTGGGTAGAGTGCAGTGGCCTAGTGCACTGGTTTTGAGTAAAGTGGTGTAGAGCACATTGGCAAACAGTGCAGAGACGTGGTGTAGAGTGGAGTGCTGCAGAGTGGCATAGAGTAGGTGGTTTAGAGTAGAGTGAAGAGGCATAGACTGGAGTGGTGCAGGGTAGAGTGCAGAGGTGTAGAGTAGAATGGCATAGATTAGAGTGGCTTAGCGTGCAGTGGAGCAGAGTAGATTAGAGTGAGTACAGTGATCCAAAGTAGAGTGGCATAGAGTGTAGTAGCATAGAGTGCATTGGCGTAGATTGCAGTAGAGTGGCATAGAGTTGAGTGGTGCAGAGTAGAGGGCAATGGTGCAGAGTAGAGTAGGACAGAGTGCTGTGGTGTGGTACAGAGTGGTGTGGTGTAGAGTGCAGTGGTGTAGAGTAGAGTGGTGTAAATAGCAATGGCGTAGAGAACAGTGGTGCAGAGTGCAGTGACAGAGTGCACTGAAATAGAGTGGCGTAGCGTGCAGTGTTGTAGAGTATAGTAGCGTAAAGCGCAGTGGCATAGAGTGCATTCTGTGGTAAAGTGGTGTAGAGTGTCGTGGTTTGGAGTGGAGCAGTGTAGAATGAAGCAGAATGGATTGTTTCAGAGTAGAATGAAGTGGCGTGGCAAGGAGTGGTGCAGGGTGGAGTGGAGTGGTGCAGGGTAGAATGCAGTGGTATACAGTAGTGGCGTAGAGTGCACTGGCATGGAGTGGTATAGAGGAGAGTGCAGTGTTGTAGAGTAGAGTGGAATAGAGTGGAATGTCGTAGAGTGGGGTCATGTAGAGTGGAATGGCCTAGACTGCAGTGGTGCATAAAAGAGGATAGAGTGGTGCAGAGTACAGTGCCATAGAGTTCTGTGGAAAAGAGTGCAGTGTTGCAGAGTAAAGTGTCATTGAGTGCAGTGGTGTAGAGTAATGCAGAGTAGATTTGCGTAGAGAGCAGTGGCATAGAGTACAGTGGTGTAGAGTAGAATAGAGTATCGTAGAGTGCAGTGACGTAGAGTGGGGTGGCGTAGAGTGTTGTACAGTATAGTGGCGCAGAGTGCAGTGGTTCAGA
This sequence comes from Calotriton arnoldi, assembly GCA_963921515.1. Lineage (NCBI taxonomy): Eukaryota > Metazoa > Chordata > Amphibia > Caudata > Salamandridae > Calotriton > Calotriton arnoldi. The sequence continues at coordinate 2,796,232 of CAWUFW010001449.1, read as the reverse complement.
GCTGATTGGTGTAGAGTGCAGTGGCGTAGAGTGCACTGGTTTTGCAGAAAGCGGTGGAGTACATTGGCAGAAAGTGCAGTGGTTTCGAGTAGAGTGGCATAAAGCGCAGTGGTGCACAGTAAAATTATGCAGAGTGGAGCAGCATAAGAGCAGTGGCGTTAAGTGGAGTGGTACAGAGTGCGTAGAGTGTCATAGTGGGCAGTGACACAAAGTAGACCGTTTCATAGTACAGTGAAGTGGAGTGGTGCAGGGTAGAGTGCAGTGGCACAGAGTAGTGGTTTACAGCGTACTGGAGTGGAGTGATAAAGAGAAGAGTACAGTGGCATAGAGCGGAGTCTTAGAGTAGAGAGGAGTGGCCTAGACTGGAGTGGTGTAGAGTGCAGTGGTAAAGAGTGCAGTGGTGCATATTAGAGTTGAGTGGGGTAGACTGCATTGGCTTAGAGTACAGTGGCGCAGAGTAGAGAGGAGTAGATGTGTAGAGAGTGCACTGGCATAGAGTGCAGTAGAGTGGTGCAGAATAGAGTGCAGTGGCATAGTGTGCAGTGGTGCAGAGTAGAGTGGCATAGAGTGCAGTGTTGCAGAGTAGAGTGTCCTAGAGTGCAATGGTGTAGAGTGGAGTAGAGAGCAGTGGCCTAGAGTACAGTAGTGCAGGGTAGAACAGAGTGGCATAGAGTGCAGTGATGTAGAGTACAATGGTGTAGAGTGTTGCAGAGTGCAGTGGAGCAGAGTGTCGCAGAGTAGAGTACAGTGGCGTAGAGTGCATTGGTTTTGAGTAAAGCGGTGTAGAGTGCATTGCATGAGCGCAGTGGAGTAGAGTGCAGTGGATACACTGAAGTGCAGTGGCGCAGATTTGTGCAGAGCAGAGTGGAGTGGCGCAGTGTAGATTGCAGTGACGTAGAGTGGAGCGGCGCAGACTAGATTGTTTCAGAGTAGAGTGCAGTTGCATAGAGTGCAGTGTTGCAGAGTAGATTAGAGTGGCGTAGAGTGGATTGGCATAGAGTGCACTGGCATGGAGTGGTACACAGTAGAGGGCATTGGCGTACAGTGCAGTGACAGTGCAGTGTTGCAGAGTAGAATGTCAGAGTGGAGTGGTGTAGAGTGCAGTGGCGCATAGTGGAGTGGGGTAAAGTGCATTGGGATAGAGTAGAGTGGCGCAGAGTGGAGTTGTGCAGAGTGTAGTGATGCAGTGTGGAGTGGCGTAGTGTGGACTGGTTTAGAGTGGTGTGGAGTGGTGCAGAGTAGAGTGGGTGGGGTAAAGTGGAGTATGCTTGGTGTGGTAGCGCACTGCCATTACAGACAACACATCTTCAATTGAAATGACCATTATATCTGCACACACATACAGGCTTAGTGATAAAAGTATACAGTGCACAAACGATAATGTGTGGAAATGTCATCACCTAATGTATTGATTTTTTATTTATTTTGTAAAATAATTTGTTTCCACCACACTTCAGAATTACCCAAAAACGTGCTTTATTTGTGCTTCCAATTCCGATATATTCTGAAATATCTGCACAGTTCATTTACAGACATTTACATTTTTTTGTGTGCTACAAAAAAACAACATCATACAGCTTACGTCCAGCAAACCACCAGTAGCCAGCATGATTGTCACATTAATCCTCTCACTTTGAGGTCAGATAAAGAAAAGTAAACACCAAGCTTCCTCGAAAGACAAAGCCTAACATTTGTCATCAGTCTTTGAATGTACAGCAAATGTGACAAGATAAGAACAAGATTGAAATAGGGTTTTGGCACTAGAAGGAACAAACTCAAGCTGGCCAGCCTAAAGCAAATAGAGACAGCAAATAGAAAGCAAGCAAATGTAAGTTACAAAGCCAATGGTAAGCAATGGGAGGAATGCATTCCCAGGGAAGCTTTCCGAATGTGCTCAAGATGCTGTTAGCAAACCAGACAGCTTCGACCTAAAAAGAGTAGAGATTCTAGAACTCTAAAGTGGAAGTCTGCGGGACACACAAGGGTAATGCTCTGGTGCTTAAGGCCGTAAAACTAGACAAGACAATGCTGTGCAACTAATGCATCTTTTTATTTTAAAGCTCTGGACAGCACCAGAATCTCTGCTTACTGGTTTTCACAAAAGAATGTGGCATCCCTTTTAACAGTCAGTACTGACAGGTAGGAGCAAACACAATGTGACTGAAAAGTCTGATCCCTCTTAAAACAAGCATTTGCAATGCAATAGGTCTCGCATTATTAAAGTTTGAGCTATTGGCATTGCTAAACAATGCAACACCAATAGCTCAAACTTTAATAATGCGAGAGTTTGAGCTATTTTTATTGTAAATGACATTGCCTTTTATTTATGTTTTGGTTTTTGAAACATAAATAAAAGCCATTGTCATTTACAATGCCAATAGGTCAAACTTGCGTAAATGCGAGACCTATTGCATTGCAAATGCTTGTTGTTACCGAAAAGCCCTTTCCACAGCGCATACTGGCTCCTTTAACGTTACTCACAAAACCAAACAAGTACAGGTAAAGCACGAGATGGCTTCGTGTAACCAAAAGCACAATGCTCCAGCACTGGAATTATAATCAACATAGTGGCAGAACTTAAATCCCAATGGCAGGAGTCAGGAGGCCTCACAAGGAACATATTAACCTGTAATAACGTGCTAGAATCTGTTGGAGGAATATGGTTAAAGACCAGTGTGCACACTGATGAGAGGCATGTGAGTCCAGGACAGTGTCTCCTATGAATGAGCAGTGCGGACCCTGAGTAACAGTCTCTTAATCATGCAGTTTTGCCATCTGCACTAGTCCTGTTATCATCAGCGCTATTCTTATTGTTGTCATCGGCACTAGTCTCGTTGTCATCGGCACTAGTCTCGTTGTCATCGGCACTAGTCTCGTTGTTATCATCAGCGCTATTTTCGTTGTTGTCATTAGTGTTGTCATCAGCACTAGTCTCATTGTTGTCATCAGCGCTATTCTCACTGTTCTCGTTAGCACTAGTCCCACTGTTATCATCAGAGCTATTTTCATTGTTATCATCACCACTAGTCCTGTTGTTATCATCAGGGCTATTCTCATTGTTGCAAAAACAACAGTTGATGGACAGAATGCAGAACAATGTCATACATTCACCCCAGTACAGAGATCTGGGCCTAAATCCACCCTTTTTTTGCTCACCCTGCCATTCCAGTTTGAACCCAGCCATATGCAAATCAGTCTTGACCCTGTGCCTCATGGGAACAGTCCAGCCCGAACTGCCAAGCCAGGTCCTCCCTGGACTGGAAACAAGCATCCTAGGACCGGTTTCGGGGTTTCACCCCTCTCCGGCCAGGATAGCTTGATTCCAGTGGCATGGAGAGCACGGGACCCACGTCTGGGCATACCCGTCCCACTCGGGGTGACAAATGCAAAAACAACAGTTGATGGACAGAATGCAGAACAATGTCATACATTCACCCCAGTACAGAGATCTGGGCCTAAATCCATCCTTTTTTTGCTCACCATGCCATTCCAGTTTGAACCCAGCCATATGCAAATCAGTCTTGACCCTGTGCCTCATGGGAACAGTCCAGCCCCAACTGCCAAGCCAGGTCCTCCCTGGACTGGAAACAAGCATCCTAGGACCGGTTTCGGGTTTCACCCCTCTTCAGCCAGGATAGCTTGATTCCAGTGGCATGGAGAGCACGGGACCCACGTCTGGGCATACCCGTCCCACTCGGGGTGACAAATGCAAAAACAACAGTTGATGGACAGAATGCAGAACAATGTCATACATTCACCCCAGTACAGAGATCTGGGCCTAAATCCATCCTTTTTTTGCTCACCATGCCATTCCAGTTTGAACCCAGCCATATGCAAATCAGTCTTGACCCTGTGCCTCATGGGAACAGTCCAGCCCCAACTGCATATGGCCATGTCTGAACTGGGGTGGCGGAGTGAGCTAAAGAATGATGATGGATTAAACCCAGATCAGTTGACTGGGGGTGAGTGTTTGCAATGTTCAACACTCCGTCCATCATCCCCTTTGGTTTTGCTATGTTCGCCCTAAGTTGGCAGGGTATGCCCAGACGTGGGTCCCTTGCTCACTTTGCCACTGGATTCAAGATAGCCTGGCTGATGACGGCTGTAAGCCAGAAACCGGTCCCAGGATGCTTGTTTCCGGTCCAGGGAAGACATGGCTTGGCAGTTCGGGCTGGACTGTTCCCATGAGGCACAGGGTCAGACTGATTTGCATATGGCCATGTCTGAACTGGGGTGGCGGAGTGAGCTAAAGAATGATGATGGATTAAACCCAGATCAGTTGACTGGGGGTGAGTGTTTGCAATGTTCAACACTCCGTCCATCATCCCCTTTGGTTTTGCTATTCTCATTGTTGTCATGGGCACTAGTCCCATGGTTATCAGTGCTATTCTCATTGCTGTCATGAGCAATAGTCCCATTGTTATCATCAGTGCTATTCTCATTGTTGGCATCGGCACTAGTCCCATTGGTATCATCAGCGCTATTCTCATTGTTGTCATGGGCACTAGTCCCATGGTTATCAGTGCTATTCTCATTGTTGGCATCGGCACTAGTCCCATTGTTATTATCAGTGCTATTCTCATTGTTGTCAGGAGCACTAGTCCCATTGGTATCATCAGCGCTATTCTCATTGTTGTCATGGGCACTAGTCCCATGGTTATCAGTGCTATTCTCATTGTTGGCATCGGCACTAGTCCCATTGTTATCATCAGTGCTATTCTCATTGTTGGCATCGGAACTAGTCCCATTGTTATCATCAGTGCTATTCTCATTGTTGGCATCGGCACTAGTTCCATTGGTATCATCAGTGCTATTCTCATTGTTGGCATCGGCACTAGTCCCATTGTTATCATCAGTGCTAGTCTCATTGTTGGCATCGGCACTAGTCCCATTGTTATCATCAGTGCTATTCTCATTGTTGTCAGGAGCACTAGTCCCATTGGTATCATCAGCGCTATTCTCATTGTTGTCATGGGCACTAGTCCCATGGTTATCAGTGCTATTCTCATTGTTGTCATGGGCACTAGTCCCATGGTTATCATCAGTGCTATTCTCATTGTTGGCATCAGCACTAGTCCCATTGTGATCATCAGTGCTATTCTCATTGTTCGCATCGGCACTAGTCCCATTGTTATCATCAGTGCTATTCTCATTGTTGGCATCGGCACTAGTACCATTGGTATCATCAGCGCTATTCTCATTGTTGTCATGGGCACTAGTCCCATTGTTATCAGTGCTATTCTCATTGTTGTCATGGGCACTAGTCCCATTGTTATTATCAGTGCTATTCTCATTGTTGTCAGGAGCACTAGTCCCATTGGTATCATCAGCGCTATTCTCATTGTTGTCATGGGCACTAGTCCCATGGTTATCAGTGCTATTCTCATTGTTGTCATGGGCACTAGTCCCATTGTTATCATCAGTGCTATTCTCATTGTTGGCATCGGCACTAGTCCCATTGTTATCATCAGTGCTATTCTCATTGTTGGCATCGGCACTAGTCCCATTGGTATCATCATCGGTATTCTCATTGTTGTCAGGAGCACTAGTCCCATTGGTTTCATCAGCGCTATTCTCATTGTTGTCATGGGCACTAGTCCCATGGTTATCAGTGCTATTCTCATTGTTGGCATCGGCACTAGTCCCATTGGTATGTGCTATTCTCATTGTTGGCATCGGCACTAGTCCCATTGTTATCATCAGTGCTATTCTCATTGTTGTCAGGAGCACTAGTCCCATTGGTATCATCAGCGCTATTCTCATTGTTGTCATGGGCACTAGTCCCATGGTTATCAGTGCTATTCTCATTGTTGTCATGGGCACTAGTCCCATTGTTATCATCAGTGCTATTCTCATTGTTGTCAGGAGCACTAGTCCCATTGGTATCATCAGCGCTATTCTCATTGTTGTCATGGGCACTAGTCCCATGGTTATCAGTGCTATTCTCATTGTTGTCATGGGCACTAGTCCCATTGTTATCATCAGTGCTATTCTCATTGTTGGCATCGGCACTAGTCCCATTGTTATCATCAGTGCTATTCTCATTGTTGGCATCGGCACTAGTCCCATTGGTATCATCATCGCTATTCTCATTGTTGTCAGGAGCACTAGTCCCATTGGTATCATCAGCGCTATTCTCATTGTTGTCATGGGCACTAGTCCCATGGTTATCAGTGCTATTCTCATTGTTGGCATCGGCACTAGTCCCATTGGTATGTGCTATTCTCATTGTTGGCATCGGCACTAGTCCCATTGTTATCATCAGTGCTATTCTCATTGTTGTCAGGAGCACTAGTCCCATTGGTATCATCAGCGCTATTCTCATTGTTGTCATGGGCACTAGTCCCATTGTTATCATCACTGCTATTCTCATTGTTGGCATCGGCACTAGTCCCATTGTTATCATCAGTGCTATTCTCATTGTTGGCACCATTGTTATCATCAGTGCTATTCTCATTGTTGCCATGGGCACTAGGTCCATTGTTATCATCAGTGCTATTCTCATTGTTTGCGTCGGCACTAGTCCCATTCTTATCAGTGCTATTCTCATTGTTGGCATCGGCACTAGTCCCATTGTTATCATCAGTGCTATTCTCATTGTTGGCATCGGCACTAGTCCCATTGGTATCATCATCGCTATTCTCATTGTTGTCATGGGCACTATCCCATGGTTATCAGTGCTATTCTCATTGTTGGCATTGGCACTAGTCCCATTGGTATCATCAGCGCTATTCTCATTGTTGTCATGGGCACTAGTCCCATTGGTATCATCAGTGCTATTCTCATTGTTGGCATCGGCACTAGTCCCATTGGTATCATCAGTGCTATTCTCATTGTAGGCATCGGCACTAGTCCCATTGGTATCATCAGCGCTATTCTCATTGTTGTCATGGGCACTAGTCCCATGGTTATCAGTGCTATTCTCATTGTTGGCATCGGCACTAGTCCCATTGGTATAATCAGCGCTATTCTCATTGTTGTCATGGGCACTAGTCCCATTGGTATCATCAGTGCTATTCTCATTGTTGGCATCGGCACTAGTCCCATTGGTATCATCAGTGCTATTCTCATTGTTGGCATCGGCACTAGTCCCATTGGTAGCATCAGTGCTATTCTCATTGTTGTCATGGGCACTAGTCCCATTGGTATCATCAGCGCTATTCTCATTGTTGTCATGGGCACTAGTCCCATGGTTATCAGTGCTATTCTCATTGTTGGCATCGGCACTGTTCCTCAGTGAAAAATCTAAGAAAGTTTCAAAAGAGCAACCTGTGCCCGACAGGCACTTCAAACTTAGCAGTCTGTCAGGAAGTACATCAAAGAGCAGAGCCCTCCACCGCTGCAAGTAGCTGAACTGAATGCCCAAAGGAACATTTTGCGTGCGTGGTGTACATTTATCTGGAGTTCGCCACCAAACCTGTTACACTGTAATCAAACATTCCTCCGTACATCCACGCCAAAGACAGTCAGCAGAAAACACGGGAGTTCTGCCTCACAGAAGTCCGAGGAGCGGCCTAAAGATGGGGCAGACATTTTTATACTGTGTGAACATAGTGCACATAGTGCAATGCATAATACTTCAATACTTCAACACTTTTAAAAGCAGCTGCGAAACTTATTTCAGATACTATCTGGAAAAAACCAGTGGTGCGCGCGCACCACAGAGGAGCGGGGGCGAGGGAGCGAGGCGATCGCGCTGCTGCGCGTGCTAGCCACGGACAGGAATGGGCGTTGCAAAGGCGGGACATGCGCCCGCCTTTGCCCAATCGCAGGCCTTTTCTTTTACAAAACAACACGCGAAAGCCAATGCCTGCCGGCGAAAGCCTGATCACACGCACGAGCGTGTGGTCAGCTTTCGGAACCCCATACAAGAGGTCTCACGCTGAGCACTGCAACGCTAGGCGCGAGACCTAAAAATGGCTATATGTCCACCCATCCTAATTGATTGGGCGGACGTATAGTCACTTTTGAACTCTTACCTGCAAACTATGAAGATAGTTATAAACTAGCTAAACGCCATTAGCCCTTTGCGTTATACGGGTGTTTACTTTTTACCGAACAATTTATATGTTTATTTCCTATTGTTACTTGCCATAACATTAAAAATATTTGATACAAGCCATGAAGAAGATTTTATATTTCAACCAAAATTTCCTCTGTGAAAACTGGCTGTTAGAACATTTAGTACATGTTCGCAATGCCCTGCGAGGATTTGGATGCACAGTACAGCACGTCTATAAGCTGTAATGTAGTTCCTGCTGAAATTGCATTGAAGGATGCATTAATCCGTTCTATTTGTATGCCTTTTGTTTTCTGGCTTCTTTAAAACACCCAATGCGTGTAGGCGATAGCCGGATTCCCTTGGGAAATGTGCCCACCTGGGAGAGCTAATGTAAGCAAATGGCACTGCCCTTTGTGAACCGCCATTCTATTAACAGCAAGGTGACCTTAAGTGAGCAAACCCCATGTCGTGCCCCGCCTTTTCATGCTTCCGTAGATTCGTCGATTCAAGGTTAAATATGGCAGACGGTGCTATGCAGGGAAACATTTTACCCAGGCGTGTACGTCTTTTTACAATCCGTTAGCCATTCGCTGTTGGAGTTATAACGATGATGGCGAAGCAAGGACGCCATGGACCCTACTGCAAGCATGGGACATTATGGTTGTTTACTGCAGTCAAGCAAAGAGTAACGGGTCCAGTTAGAAACGACATCTAAGGCTATGGCATATTTTAAGTCTATGAATATTGAGCAGGCGGTAATGTCCTATGTGGAAATTAAAAAGTTGAAAATTACGCTTCCTACCACTTTAGAGAAGGACTTAGAAATAATTGTGATACCACGAAAACATGTCATCCACGAAGGGTTGGTAGTAGTCGGCAAGCACAAGGGCACAAAACACGCTTTGCAACACAGATATATGTACGGCAAATGTGCCTTGTTGCTTTAGAGCAGTGCGAGCGGTCAGCAAACCGGTGCTTCGTGCCATTACGCAGCTACCAAATGCCACCATGTTGTTTGTATGCCACACCACCATCCAGCCCGCTGTTTTATAATAAGACGTTTCTTACTTTTAACATAGTACGCATAGGTTTGGTAATTCCACCGCAGCTATTGGCTGGCCAGCTCTGACTGAAGGTGACACACGCATATAGGGTTAACTGGAAGTTAGGGCCGTTAGCTGATGGGGTCTTTGGCACTGCTGACCTAATCAATCCACCCCTTACAAAATGCCATCATTTTGGCTGTATTCTGGAGTTTCTAAATTGACCTGCGTCATAAGTCTTGCCAGACACTCCAGAGAAAGGTCAAATCGTGTTCAATTGTTCTCATGCCTCCAGTTAGTTCATTTACGTCACTATAGCTTCGACAAGACAAGAATTTCAGTTGCTGTTGCGCATTGATTATTTAATAACAAAGAGGAAAAAGATAGATGCCCCCAATGTAAGGATTTGTGAAGAATGCTTTCACTGAACGACGCACGGTACACGGAGCATGAAAATCAAAGATTATTGTTGCGGATGCAGAGCACATTTTCCCACACCCCATGCAAGTAGTGTTTATTAAATGACGATGGACTGCCACGTATAGATTTTTTACACTAAAAGACGCATTTGATGGCAATCATAGTGGTTAAAGATTCGCTTTTGCAGCCCACAGGCTCATTTTTAAATGCAAATGAAAACAAGTGGTGCACGCGCACCACAGAGGAGCGGGGGTGGGAGGGAGGGAGGGAGCACGGCAGCGAGCCGAACGCGCGCTGCTGCGCGTGCTAGCCACCGGTGGGAATGGGCGCGGCAAAGGCGGGACATGCGCCCGCCTTTGCCCAATTCCGTGCTGTCTTACTTAAAAAGACGCACGCAAAGCCCAATAGCCGGGGGGAAAACGAATCGCACACGCACGTGTGCGATTCCTAGGTCAGTTTTTAAACCCCATTCAAGAGGTCTCGCGCTGCGCGAGCAGTGCTATGCACTGCAACGCTAGGCGCGAGACCTAAAAAGGAAAGGGTCTGTTGATTATGACGGAACAACAACAACAATTATAATACCAATAGATGAAAGTTTGACGTTGTTTACTCTCTGAGCTAAGGTGGGGCCAATCCAAATTCCAGGGTTCAAATTAAAGTAATCGAGTTCCTGGTGTTGCAGGGTAACTTAAGAATAAACAAAAAGACAGACTCATATAACAACAATATTAAACTGTGGCATTGCTACAAAGATGATATCATCATCTTCTGGAATGGCAGTATGGACATTTGCGAGGATTTCTTCACTTGGATTAACTCCCTCAATCCTTACTCAGACTGACTCTATAAGGGAGCTACCCTTCTTGGACCTTAAGATCACATACAACAATAGGAGGCTCTCAACGACTACCTACAAGAAAACGACGGACTGCAACAGCCACCATCCCAAAGCACTGCGCGATAACCTTCCATATGGACAGTTTCTCCATATTCGCCACATCTGCAGCAACACCAGGGATTATGAGCAACCGGCCACAACACTGAGCAACAACCTAAGAGCCCGCAACTACTCACTCAAAATCATGAACTAGGCCAGCAAGAGGGCTAAAAACAACAACAGAGGAGCTCTCCTGGAACAGAGGGTCAAACAAAAGCACGACATTATTACATGCGTCACCACGCTTACACCCAACTCTAACCGTATTCACAAAATGATTTGGAAACATTGGCCTATACTATAGTCGGGGTCTCTGAACATCTCTTCACAACGCTTTGCGTTAAAATGCACTCAGAATCTGCAAGACCTTCTAGCATATACCAGACCCCTGGCCACACCAAAATGTGAACGGCATGACCACTAGACCTGTCAAAACCAGAATTACTGAACATTGCAGTAATATCCGAAGCACCACGAAGATGAGCGCCCATTTTTTGGAAGCCTACCACACGCCTTACGACCTCAAATGCATCATCTTGGAGGCAAATTCCGAGAGGGATAAACAAAGTCCATTCCGCAAAGAACGGTGAGTTTTCCGCCTTTCCACCTACATCAAGTAGTTGAATTATGATATACCCTGGAACGAACTACACAATCATGCCACATGAGCTTGCCACCATGCTCATAGTTATGGAAGGTGATACTCCCCTTCCTCTCCTGATTTAATGCCCACGTGGGAAGTTATGACAATGAGCAGCTTATTCACTAATGTGTACTATCTGTCGATACCTTGGGAAGCCCATGTTTATTCTACAGAGGGCCTCTACCTTCTCTCCCACTCCATAGTCACTTCGCTAATCATTTTGGTTATTGCTCCCCAAATATGGCTGCCAAACATCGCAGTCGTCTCACTAATGTAACAGTGCAGCGCGATCTGTGATTTTCCCGATGCCTGCTGGCGCATGCTGTCTCCCTCCACTGCCGAAAAATGCTTTAATTTTCATTTGTTTTTTTAAATATGTAACTCAGTGACTTTGCAATATCTTAGACAATGGCCTACACTGTCATTATGATTCTCCCAATATGGGCACCAAACATTGTAGCCGTTTCACGAATGTAGCAGAGCAGCGCGTTCTGTGAATTCCTGATGCCTGCTCGCGCACACACAAGTGTATACACTCCCAGCTGCTCAGTACTTCCAGCTGCGCCTCATCAGAAACTCCTGAACCTGCCGCGAATTGAGCCGTACACCTCAGATCAACTATCTAGTAGCATTTACACATAAATACTCTGCCCGGCCTCAGTCAGTACCTACAGGTCGGCAGAGAAGGGTAGGTCCCATGTGGTTTGTATATAAATTTGCCATCTAGGCAGTCGTGCTCTATGACTTTGTCGCACATTTTCACCTTACTTACTGGCAGGCGCTTCTTTTTACCAGTTTCCCCGCAGCTAGGCGCAGTCCTCTGCCCTACCCAAGGGGCATTATTACCTCTACTACAGGTTAAGTCAACAATTTACCCTTATCACTACCCAGTACTATGCATAAATATTCCATAAAATACTCTTGGCGGAACTAGTGGCATGTTTGCCCAACACCACTCCTGATGTTTTTATATTACTATCCTTCATGTATGTTCAATCACTGATAAACAGATTTATGTGTGTGAGTTATATGTGCTTTTAACTGTACACGTTGAATAGAAGGGCTACTAGACACCATTGGCATATGCTGTACCATGCGGTGGAGCTGCTTCCTACAATTCTAGAAGATATAAAACGGCTCTCTCAGCATAATGAGGTGTGACACTATCTGTGGTAGGGTTAGATTCAGATGGCAAGGCAGTCTGAGCCACCAAAACAGGGACATTTTGTGAACCCAATGACACAGGTGGGGGTGTTCACCTAGCTGCATCTTTAGCTGCCCAATCTGCTAGTCTATTACCCAGCGACACAAAATCCTGTCCATTTGTATGTGCTGCACATTTCACAACTGCCACTGCCTGTGGTATGCAAGTGCCTCTATACAACCTGAATCTGAATAAATAGCGATGACTTTCCCTGCTCCTTGCTTAAAAGCCGCTATCAATTCTGCTGCTTGTCCAGAATAATGTGCTGGTAGTGTCAACTGCTCTACTATTCGGAGTGTACCAAAATAATCATGCTGTTGTTCTCCGACTACTGCTGCACCTGTGTGTTTTACTCCTGTATCCTGGTCAATAGTAGAAGAACCATCAACAAAATAGACTACAGGATCCTCTGTTGCTTAACTAATTTCTAAAATAGTGATGTAAATTCCAACTACACCAGTAAACAGGATTTATCACCACTATTCCACACATACCAAACATGGCAACTGTAGGAAAGTAGGATCTGCTTCTTATGGTTACCCCCACTTTTTGCTTGATGTCTCACTGTTTTTGACTAGTCTGACTGGGATCCTGCTAATCAGGACCCCAGTCTATCTGCTTTCTCCCTTAAATTGACATACATGTACTTTGGTACACTCCAGATTGGATTTATGCTTTTTGTGCATTTGACTGTTTATAGAAAATGACAAAATCATTGTAATAAATAATTGTACTGAAATTCTAACTGGTTAGGGTATTGTGCTTCACAGTGTTCAAACAATATATTGAATCACATTGCATGGGCTTATATGTGATTGTGTGACTCGAGGTTATAAATAATATCACCCAGGGGAAGTAGTTTTGATTTGTGTATGAAAGTAGGATCTGCTTCTTATGGTTACCCCCACTTTTTGCTGAATGTAATACTGTTTTTGACTAGTCTGACTGGGATCCTGATAATCAGGACCCCAGTCTATCTGCTTTCTCCCTGAACTGTTATGTTATGTACTTTGGTACACTCCAGATTAGATACTGGGGTACCCTTGTCAGTCCTTAGTATATGGTACCCATGTACCCAGGGCATAGGTACCCCAGAGGCCTCCCATGGGCTGAAGCATGTATTGTGCCACCCATGAGAGGCAATGCAAAATGGAACTGCAGGTCTGCTGCTGCAACTTGTGTAAGATGGTGCTTGCACCACTTACTTTAGATATAAGTTCACTACATCTATTGGTCACTACACTTAAAACTTATGTTACCCCTATAGCAGGCCTTAACAATCCTGAGCATGAGCAGAGCCCCTCTGCAGCCTTCGGAGACCATTCTCCCGGGTTGTCGGTGACTCAGCCGGACATATAGGTAGAGGTGCATTATAATCTCGCTTTAAATGCTATCTCGAAAATGGCTGCATAGAAACATATCGTGTTAGGTATCAAACACCTTGGAATCATACCTCCACACCAGTAACTGGTGTGGGAGGTACGATTCCACCCTTCAGAAGCGAGCTTCGTGGGGTCACTGGTCTAACCGGTGCCAGCCTTCTCGACCAGCACAAAATGGATGCTGCCGACCAGAGACACATTTCTGCCCCCCTGCTGCTGAGCCAAGCTCGAGCAGAGGATGGCAGCACAATAGGCATCCTGTCACAGGGAGGTGTGACCACCTCCCAGACAGGGTTTAGTGTACTGGGGCTGGGTGGGTGCACTCTGAGAGTGCCTGAAAGTCTGCACCCGGGGCACATTTGGTGTCCCTGTGCATAGTCCAGCTCAAACCAGTTCTGGGAGCCATTAGCTCCTGCTCTGGCGCGAAACTGGACAAAGGACATGGGTGTAACCACCCCTCTGTCCTGCCCCTCCCCTGGGAGGGTCTCCTGAATCTGTCCAACCCTCTCCCGTGGGTACAAAAGGGCTTACCTGGCTGTAAGACTTTAGATTTTACGTGGACAAGATTCTACAAGAAGAAACCACTGACCTTCGACCGTCTGGACACCCTGGACTTCGCCGGACCTAGACTGGGCTCGACTTCGTCCCCATTTCCGTCCGAAGCTTAGTTTGTGCCTTTGCTCCATACAGGCTCCGTGCAGGACCTGTGGGGCACTTAAGACAACAGAAGAATCTCCCTTGGAGTGAAGGAGTCACTCCCCTGCTTCGCAGGCACCTAACCGCAACTGACCGGTCTGCTGCTCCTGAGCTCCTGCGGACTCCGAAGATTTCAGCAACACAGGAGGTGGTTTTCCGAAGGTCCCTGAGGTCGATCTACCCTCTCACCAAGTTTGAGGCCAGTCTCCCTCGTGGGGACTGCATAACCCGAACCCCTGTGCACCGCGTCCATTTGCAAGTGCATATGCTTGTTGGCGATTCCCGAGCTTCTGCATTGGACTCCGTGTAGTCCTGACCCTGAGCAGTATTTGCACCAAAGAGCTCCGGCCTCCTCGCACCGAGTGCTCCGTGGACTGGTACTTTGCAATCTTGCTCGAGGTCCCCTCGCGACTCCTGGTCATTCGGCCTGTGGGTCCTCCTGAGGGTCATCTTGTTTGTTCTTTGGCTTTCCTGGTTGCTCCAGACGTACCCTGACTCCCCATTGCTTGGTGAGTCCCCGGGACCTTGCTGGTCCACACCGTAACCTGTTTGACCTTCCTGCGTGGGTTGCTTTTGCCAAGGCTTGCTGGTGCTCCTGCCCGACACCGACCCCTCAACACTCGACATCCTTCGTGGGACAGCTCACCTCCGGCTCCTGGTCGTCCTCGACGCCTCCTGGTCCTCGTGGCTGCTGAGTCAAGTATCCCTTACTCGCACCTGACATCGGTGGGCATTCGTCTTCCGAGCCCCTGGTCACTCTGAAGTGACCCAGACTCTGTCCCCTCTGCTTTCAGGTTCCTTCCTTCCACAATCCAAGCTTGGATTCCACCGGACCCTTTTCACCTTCACGCAGCAGTACTTCTTTGCAGCTCCCCATTGAGAACGACGGCAGTTTCCGATGCCACTTCAGACCTATGCTCCCGACTCCTCTGGGATAGGTAACTCGGGTACTTCGGTTTCCACGGGTGGGGTGGCTCTTCAAACTCTTAAGTTCCAAGGGGTTCACTCGAAGTCCTCCTAGAAGGGTCCTTAAACTTTAAAAGTGTAACCGAGACTTCCCCATAGAATTGTACGGAGCCCGCGGTCGTGTTCCCACACTGCACCCGGCCTCCGTGGGGTCCCGGTCTACTCACCTTGGGTGGTTCCTTGGGGTCCCAGCGATTCTACGTGCTCCAGACCTTGTCTTGATCTCAGTCGTGACTGTTATACCACTATTTTAGTATATGGTTTGGTCTCCCACTGGAGCCCACTGTGTATTGTGCTACTTACAACTGTTCTATTGATTCAGTATTGTGTGCTTTGTGTTCTATCCATGTGTAGAGGATAGTAGAGAGTGTTATATTAATAAATACATATTTTTATATAACTACTGTGTGGTTCTCCTTCATTTAGTCATTCAGGAGGTGATATTCTGGTAAAACAAGCTGCTTTACATTCCTACAAGATTAAGCCTGAAGGCTGCTCTCCACAGCTACCACTAGGATAGCTTTCTAAAGGTTATCTTTGACCTCATACATCATAAGGGTCGTTTGGACTGGTACAAGGTGCCCACTTTAATTAGTGGACAGCATATACCAGGCCAACTTCTCACAGCAACGCCACTCCGTTCTGATCAGGAATTACCACTTAAAAGTATATAAGTGAATTCCCAATGCAACCTATGAGAGGAGTCTGCCTCACAGCAGTGAAAAACGAAATAGGCCGTTTATCACTACCAAGACATGCCGCACACAAAGGCACATGTCCTACCTTTTACTTACACAGCACCCTGACCATAGGGCTACCTAGGGCCTCTCTTAGGGGTGACCTATGTCTAATTAAAGGGGAGTTTAAGGCTTAGCAAGTAGTTTTTAAATGCCAAGTTGAAGTGGCAGTAAACTGTGTACATAGGCCCTATGGTGGCAAGCCTGAGACAGGTTTGAAAGGCTACTCAGTGTGTGGCACAAGCAGTGCTGCGGGCCCACTAGTAGCATTTAATTTACAGGCCCTAGATATATGGTATACCACTGTACAAGGGACTTATATTTAATCAAATATGCCAAACAGGTGTAAACCAATCATACCTTGTTTAAAGGAGCAAGCACATGCATTTTAGCACTGATTAGCAGTGGTAAAGTGCCCACAGTCCTAAAGCCAACAAAAAGGTCAGAAAAATAGGCGAAGGAAGGCAAAAGGTTTGGGGATAATCCTGCAAAAAGGGCCGGGTTCACCAGCGCTTAGGTGGTGGGAGGACGGGTGGTGGGGAGGAGGGAGGTCAAGTCTAGACATGATAGTGGAGAGGGGGCATGGGCCAAGCACAAAGAACAGGCAAGGAAGGATGTGCGAGGGGGGAGGACACCAGGCTAGCAAGGACGTCAGAGGGGTCACAGGGCAAGCACTAACAACACAGGAGAGGGCAAGGGGCAAGCACAAAGGGGGCAGGAGCAGGGGGGAAATAATGGGGAGATGAAGAGCAAGCTGCATCAATGATGACAGAAGAAGAAAAAAAAGTATCACAATGCTAGCAGTGGCAGATCATCACTAAAAAGATTTTTTTTTTTAAATCAATCAGTACTTGGTCCATGCTCCATCTAAGGGACAAACATACAAAGAGGACTTGAAACCGGGAGCTACTGACTAATGAGAAGCAAGGAAATGAGAGCAATGTTGAAGTTAACCAATGGTAAGAAATGGGTGGGTTCTAAGCCCTTTCAAGTTTTTTTCTTTTTTTTAAAAATGTTTTTTAAAGTACAATAGACTTGAAGCGACAGGTGAGGCCTAACCATAGCAGATTTGCTCACCAATAATCCATATTAGGCTGTTTTAGGAAGGATTATACACTTTAGTAATTTTATGACGGTATACCTGATAGTTGCCTTGTGGAAAAGCTTATATCAAACACAGTAGGCCTGAGTTAGTTATGGTGACAAGTTAATGACAGAGGTATGCCTGATTGTTATTAAAAGTTAAGATGTCAGTAGGCCTCGCATACTTATCAAGAAAAGCATAGGTTAAAATCCATAGACACTTAAATATGGATTGGTATTACTCTCTACTAAAGACTACTGATAGGTATTTTGTTACATGGAATCTCACAGCTTACTGTAGTAGGCAAGAGTTTTGGTGTTTTTTCCCCCCATGACAAACCACAGGTAGAGAAGATTAGACTGTAACATCCCTCCTTAGACCCTCTTAGGAGAGGTAGTATTTTGCTATGTGAACTGTAATTTTGTATAGTTTTGCAAGTCTTAATGGTTGCCTTGTGGGAAAGCTTAAGCTTAATACAGTATGCCTGAGTTGGTTAAATTGCAAGCCAACAGTGAAAGGTACAGGCCTCATTGGTGTGTTGGGAGACCTTACGTCTGATGCCGTAGGTCTGATCTGTTTATGATAAAAAATAACAAGAAAGGTAGTAGACTTGGTTTATTTTACACACAAAAACCAATAGGCCTTTAATGGTGGATTTTTTTGCACCTTTCCCACAGGCTCATCCTCCTGTCAGTGTACCCAAAGGCGTGGGGCAACCACGAAATGGGACATTGTATGCATAGGGTGCTCGTGTGGGGGGGGAGTATCTCATTTCCATCTTCCAATAAGTCAGGGCTGTGTGCAGCACAAGGGAGTCAGTGTGCGGCATCAGGACTACGGGGGCAGGTCAGCTTATGCACCAGACCCCTATTTAGTTCGGCAGTGGTATATCCTATTTTGGGTAAATTGTGGCCAGCCAACCAGTAAGAAAGCCACTACAATTGTGCAGCTATGCAATTGGCCTTAAAATCAGTGGCCCCCCCCATACCGCCCCTGGTGGTCGGTAAATAAAGTTTCGTCAAGCCAACCCAGTGACGGACAGTCCCCTATGTAAGTTCGATCAGAACAGTATTCAACAGTCTAAACACCCATGCGTACAGTGAGGAGGCGGGGCCCAGTGTCGCAGAGGGTGGATGGAGCTGCTTTCTGGGGGCCCCAGGACAAGAGGGCAGTAATACGGGCCCTCCTCTCACCACAGTGGCTCCATAAACAACAAACCCCAGGTAGGCTGCCCAGCCTCGCATTCCCACCCGTCACCAATAGGACGCCAAAGTCTGTGGTCAGTCTCACCACACCACAGAAGTCATCCAAATTGGGGGGCCGGGTCGGGAGTGCACCCCCTCTTTATGCGCTACCACTACGGGATCAGGAGGAGCTCCGCTCCACTACCCCAAGCTACAGTTCATCTTGCATCAAATCAGCCTCACCGGGCCGCCACTGGAGAGTAGGCCTCACGGCGTGGTGCACACAGGGAATACCAGTGATTTGCCTCCGGATCGACCTCAGCCTCCTCGCAGGCAACCGCCTCCAGTTAAGTGCTCCCCACCACCATATAGGGCTCGGTTCACTCACCCGCTACATGGCCAGTCCTCGTGTTGTGTGCAGTGTAGCGGCGCCATGTAACTGCAGGCCCCAGAGGAAGCTGCAGCAGCTGAGTAAAAGGTGCAAGATAATTTCCCTAAGGGGTCTCCAGCTGACACCTACCGGACAGCTCAGGCCTCCGAACCGGCAGCCGTCGTCTGTCAGGAACCGCAGCAGGCAAGAGCTGATTCCAGGGACTGTATGCCTCTGGGCCCATTCACCACGCAGGAAACCACTCCATGCCCGAATTCTGCATATCAGCGTCGCCCAGTCAGACTGGGAGTGTCACAGCTTCGGCGAGCGGTGTTTAACCTCTATACAGTCCAGTGTGATGAGGTGGAGTCCCGGTGTCTCGCCAGATGATGAAGGATACCCGAGCGGGAGCTTTAAAGCAACACGTCCTCCATCTTCGGCGGTTGGCCACACCCCTCCCCCCCCCTCATTTTGCACCTAGTTAAAGCCTGAAGTCAGGTATTTCGTTGCATGAAATCTCACAGATTACCTTTGTACGAAAGTATTTTGGAGTTAGTTACCTCCTTTGACAAACCCTAGGAGTAGAAGATTTACACTACAATAATTCTTGCTAGAATGTCTTCGAAAGGTCTGCTAGTCTTACCTGCCTGCCAGGATGTTATAAGGTAAAACCAAATAATTTATAAATATATATTACAAAGTGACAGTTTCCACGGTGTAGTTATACGCGAGTCAAAGATTCCATAGGAAAAGCGTCTTTTGTTTTGCTAATACCTCGGCATTTGATTCATCTTCATTAGACTTTCAAAAAAGGATTAATCTACCTCAGCTCCTTCCTGGAACGTTTTGCGGTGATCTGCAAGGGGGTGAAGGAAAAAAAAAAAATTGTGGGTGGGTCTCATGTATTTTCCATAGGAAAAATTAGGCAAGAATACAAAAAAATGCAGCTGAACAGAATTGCATCAAACTTACCAGAAAGCTACATCTTTACTCAGAAAGTGTGCTTTTTGTGATTTGGTGTAAATCTGTTCAGTAGTGTTTGAAAAATGAAAGTTCAAAATGTATAGATAAATTGACAGTTAGTCCTACAAGAGTCCCACAAATTAAAAGAAACCTAACCGACTGGCCGAGGTTTATTACCCGTTTGTTGTCTTGCTCCCTCGGGAGCTAAATAGAACAGCGAGAGCTTGCACTCTGATTGGTTGGATTCAATCTTAAGAAGAATGTTGTGGCATCAATTACAGGACTCTTGGACTCGGTCTCAGTGTCCTGAAAATTAAAAAGAAATAGAGTAGTGGGTGCAGGATACGGGTACTATGACGCCTTAGCCCTTATTAGGGGGGTTGCTGAGCGACAGCTGAGATGGCGGGACAAGTTATACTTCACCTCTGTCAGTTATGTATAACTGGTGAATTTCAGTCCTTTTCTGCTTTTAAATTTTAAAATATATATTTACACTTACATAGAGGACCTTTGGGTCAGCCCTCTTGTGCCAAAAGTCTTGGAGTCTTATTTACATTCTGCTTTCATCTAGAACGGCATACAGAATGGGTTAATGCCCTGTGAATGACTGAATTTTCTAAACACGCGTGCAAAGCCACATGAAAATTAGTGTGTTTCAATGTCCCAACTAGTTAGCCACTAGTTTTAAATGTCCTCATTTTATAGACCCCCTATTACTCGATTGCCTCTCCTTTTTTATTTTAACTTTTCTTAAAAGGATACTACAGCTCTTCAAGCAGCATTAACAGGCCACTTTCATCTTCAGTGCACTACATTCTGCCAATGACACTTACCCTAAACTAGGCAACAATTTTGGAATGCTGTTGTCCGTAATGTGACACTGCTTTACCATTCCAAAATGGCCAACACATCGATTCTAAACGCGACGGCCCTGCTGGAACTTTAAAACAAATTATTATTTGCAGTACTATTGCAAGATGGACACCCACTACTATGTTTAGTTTGGTTTTAGCAAACATATTCCTGCCATATTTAGACAGCATCATGTTTTCTTTTTTTTACGTGAATTGTTTTAATTTATCTTGCATATGTGTTTGTGTGATTTATTGGGGTTGTGTCTGAGGGTGAATGCAAGAGTCAGCGGTTGCATGAGTGCAAAGATGAGTGACATAGTGAAAGTATGACGACTTAATGACTGCCTAAATCCATCAATGACACAAAAGGCACTTTCATTCATAAGCCAGACCTTTTGGCCTTGCCAAAACTAGTTCCTTTTAGTTCAGAAGTCCATAAAAAGGGCATGTGATTTCTTACTCGCTCCCTCAAATATTGCTTCCACACTGAAATCAAATGCCCTGCGCTCTATGTGTCACTCCCTATCCCTAGCTCATCAACTGCTTCTTACACCCATCCCATTGCTTTATTTGTATCAGCTCTCATTTCCCCCTTGAGGTAAACAGTATCAGCAAAAAGGATTGGCTAAGCTGAATGGTTGGGTAATGCCATTGAAAGGCGGAACCTATTGGCTTTGCCAATGCTTTTTATTTTCATTTTCAAAGACCTTAACACAAGGCTCCTCCTTTAGAATGTGACTGTAGTACTAAAACAGGCGCACGTCATGGTGTACAGGCTTTATAAGCTGCTTCATGTTGGAGCTTGGATTGCAAATTGGGAAAATTGTGGAAAGAATTCCTGCAAAATGAACACAGAAGTAAGTTGGGCATGTTATCCCCCCTTTTCATGCTATTTATTACCCATTTACAAAAACATGGAAAAGCCAGCAACAAAAGTTATTTTCACGGTAGTGTACAAGTCATTGCATTTACACAGCATGATGTTGCCACCATTGTGGCCTCCTATCCCTATTGCATGGGCTAGAATAGACAATCAGTAAATACTTGCAGTACTGGTTGATCCGTGGAGAGATGAGTGAGGTTTGTGAGGACCACACAAGTGTCATTCTTGTGTCCCAGTGGTCATGATACAGCATATTGCGAAGAGTATGCCCAGGATTTTGAGGTAAGGGGCACATAGACTGCTGGTTAGAGCAAAGGAATTCATGTTGGAAGCTGGCAGTACTCAGTTGCGAAAGAGAGCAGAGGTTGGTGCTTAGTATGTGTAGGTGCTCTGCACGAGGGTCAGTGATGTGCTCCAACTGTTGCAGAGCAAAAAAGATGTAGAAGCTAGGCAGAAAGGGAATTATGGGAAGAAGCATGATTCCTACAAGAGAGGATACAAATGTGTTCTTCTGACCATGAAACACTGTGAAAGCATGGTGTTAGACTAAGACACAGAACAACTGATGAGGCGGTCTAGGAGTAAGGTAGTTTGGCGTAGTGAGTGCTCCAGTAGGGTTGTGGAATCATGGTCACGGATGAACATTCAGGTCTTGGTGCAGCAAGGGAAATGGGAGAGGATTGGGCATAACGACCAGAGCTGCCGATTTTGGAACTGGGGAATCAGGTTATAGTCTGCGTTGGCTTAACATCCTGTGATTCTAGGCAAATCACTTAATCTCCCTGTAGGAAGCTGGCTCTGTATAAACTATACCAAAGTGAGGTATAGTGTGCACAGAGTCCAGTGGATCCCCCAAGGTAGGCAGAGGTTAAAGTAGATAGTACCTTACTCTCTATTTGTGGTAGTGTGGGCGAGCAGTAAGGCCTTATCAGAGGGTAGTGTTAAGCATTTACTGCACACAATCAGGCAAGAAATGATTTGACACACTCAAGGACTGAACTCTGACCAATTTGTTTTGTATAAAAATATTATTAAGTTGTATTTATTTCCTAGAACCAAGCCAGGCCTGGTACAGGTAAGTGAAATGATACTTTGCAGAAACAATACAGTTGAATGCCATAGTATGTACTTGGTTTTGGTTATAGATAAATCGCTTGTAAAAAGCAACTGTTGAATTACTCTACATATATCTTATAATTATTTTATGAGTATTGGTTGTATTACTTTGCAGATTACTTTTTTTTTTTTTTTACAGTGTGGTATACCTGGACGCCACACTGGGACATTTTCTGAATAAAGGTAAGTAAATGCAGTTTTGTTGTTCAAACACACGTATGAATTTTTATAAAATTTCCAACTCCACACTTAGAAGTTTTTTTTACAGAAAAGCAGTCAATGCAATCCTATGGGAGGAAATGGAGTTATTGGTTTACAGGTAAGTACTTAGTTGTGGGAGTTGGTTTTCTGGGGTTAGAACCAGGGTTCCCCAAGGGTCAAGGATGCACTCTTAAAGTACCCTCAGCGGCACTAGGTCAGCCGGGTGCAGAGTGCTGAGGCCCAATGTTATCCAATGGGGATAGGGGGCCTCCAGTTGGTGGCTGCTCACGAGCAGGCCACAAGGTTGAAGGAGAAAAGCTCCTGGACTTAAGCTCAGGGCAAAGGGAGGTTCAAGTTAGCACCCAAGGTGCACCCACAGCAGCACTAGGGCGGCCGGGTGCAGGGTGGAGTCGGGTGCCCGGTTACTTTCAATGAGGATTCTCTGGTTTGCAAAAACACTGCAGGCTCGAGAACGAAGATCTTCTGGAGGCGACCCCCACTTGGAGAGGTAAGTTGGGATGCTGAGGGTTGCCTGGGCAACGTCGGTTGGGCCACCCAAGGCCATGGGGCGTCGAGTGCAGGGGTGTCCTTTGGAGTCAGGTTTTCTTACCAGCTTCTGGTCGCGGTCGGGGACCCTCCGGATTGAGGCTGCAGGCGTCTGCTTGAGGCATGTCAGGGGTCACTGGATCTCGGGTCAGGAGCACGAGGAAGGCCTCCTCGGGGTGTTGGGCCACTCGAACTCAGGCCATGGGCGTCGGGTGCAGAGTGGTGCAGACTTGTAGATCCGGCTGGAACCAGAGTCTGTGGGTGAGCAAATCCGGTGCTCACGGGAGACAAAGTCTTTTTGGTGAAGGCAAGGAAGGTCCTCCGGGTTCTAGGGGGCTGGTGCTGCAGGACACGCCAGGATTCCGCTGGAGCAGGTCAAGGTCGGGACAGGCCGTTAGGGCTGGGGCCAAGGAAGTTGCTGTCCTTCTCTTCTTCTTTCAGCACAGCTCTTCGGTCCTTCTTCTTGTCTGAGGAGGCAAGGTTCAGGGTTGCCCCTAAATACTAAATTAGGGGTGTTACAGGTAGGTACAGGTCGGGACCAATGGGTCCCTTCCTTGGGGTGGGTACACCCCCTATAGTGCTGCCCTCCAGTGGGAGGGGGGCATACGCCTCACTCTGGTTGGCTGGGTCTCCCGATCTGCAAGATGGCGGGGACTGAGTTGTGCTTCACCTCGCCTTCCCCACCTGAGGGGTCGGGTTGGCAAAGGTGGGCACACCTCTCCTCCCAACTTGGTTTTCCCGCCGATTCTCCCGCCCAAAGTGGGGGTCAGAACCAGTGGGGGCCTGTTGCTGTGAGCAGAAAATGGCTCGGTAGCTCACAAAAGGGAGCAATCCTTTGAAGCTTCCCCTTCGTGGACCCAGTCCATCCTGGGGAGGAGGCTTGGCACCTCGTCTCAGGATGTGCTTTGTTTCAGGACCCCGAGAGCGGCAGGCTCTCGAGCCAGGGTCCAGAAACATGTCTGGGGGTGGCAGCTGGAGAGCAGCCACTCAGCCAGCACACTAGAGTTAGGTCGTTTTTCAGGGGGCATCTTTTAAGATGCCCTCTGAGGGCATATTTCATTAAATCTCACACTGGCATCAGTGTGGGTTTAATGTGCTGAGACGTTTGATACCAAACTTTCCAGTTTTTAGTAAAGCCATTATGGTGCTGTGGAGTTTGAAATGACTAACTCCCAGACCATATACTTTTTATGGCATTACTGCACTTACAATGTCTCAGAATTGACTTAGACACTGCAGGGGTACAGGGCTCATGCACCTGTACCCTCACCACTGGTACAGTGCACCCAGCTAGAGGGGTGGCTTACCTATGCCAGTGCAATGGATGTAGGCATGGCACACAGGGAGGAGTGCCATGTCGACTCTTCACTTTGTTCTGCACCAAAACACGCAGCCTGCAATGGCAGTGTGTATGTGTGCAAAGTTACAGGGCCTCTAAGGGTGGCACAATAAGTGCTGCAGCCCTTAGAGGCCTTCCCTGGTCACAGTGCCCTTGGTACCTTTTACAAGGGACTTACAGGTGGGCAGAGAGTTGCCAATTGGGTTTTGCAACAGTACAGTTTAGGGAAAGAACACAGGCCCTGGGTACCTGGTTGGCAGGAACCCAGGCCACACTCAGTCAAAGTGCATTAACATTAGGCAAAAAGTGGGGGGGCAGCCATGCAAAAAGGGGCACTTTCCTACACTCCCCATGCCTTAAAAAATAATAATTAATGTGTCCTTGTGTAATGCAACTGGTACTTGTGTAAAGCATTCCAATACTTTTGGGTCACGTTTGTGTACAAATACGAAAGCTAGTATGAAGCAGACTAAGTGGTGCGAAGTACAGTCAAAATGTTGTAGGTAGTTCTCCTATCCGAATGGCAACGTCAGCGATGAGGATACAGTACATTTGTAATTCTTCCAGATAAGAGATCCAGTCATTGAAAGATGGATACAAAATATTAGTTCTTTTAGTCCAGGTTAGTTGAAGCTTCTGGTTTCCATCCATAGTAGGTTACCAAAGAGGGCTTCTTTTGGATAAGGTGGAACACAGCATGGTAGGTGGCTGACAGAGTTAAGGGTGCATCAGGCTGTAGCTCTGCAGATCTGTAGCAGAATATTTGAGCTATGCTCCGTCTGTGATGCGCAGGCAACACTCCAACTTTTTCCAGGCATCTCACAAAGATGGTGACTGTTGCGTCTATGGTAACATCGTGTCTCTGTAACTCTGTGTAAAGCACAGTGGTCATAAATATTTTTGATGTGGGCTGGAATGGAGTTCCAAAAGCAGGAGGAAAAATGTTGACTCTCACAGGCAACATCTGCTGAGGGCTGAGATGTCATTTCACAGCTAACTCTTTGAGCGAAGATGAAAAGATACATTCCCTATACACCAGGAAGGACCTCAAGACCTGGCTTTTTGGATGAATGCAGCACTCAACGGAGCCACTCCCCCCTCACCCCCCAGCGCCTTGAGACCCTCACGGGTGAGTAGTTGCGCTTTACCAACCCCTGGTTGATTGACCTTTGATGGATTCCACCAACAATCAAGATTTCATGAATTCTACAAAAAGTGAAGATAATCTGGACTAAGGGTAAATTTACAGATGACCTTGCCAGTTACAACCATATGTCAAATATGTTAAACAATCATAGGCAATGCTTGGGGACAGCCAGTGTCATTTACCTGACAAAGTATTAGCTGTGAATTAGCCCCTGTCAGGAGTGCGACGTTCAGCCTGCTCTGGTTGTGCTGCAAATAGTATTAAAACTTTGAAAATTGCAGATTCTCTTCTCTGATCAGAAGTATGACCTTCCAAGTTGGATATGCTTACTGAGGCAGCCTGGAAAACCAGGTAAGGATTAAGGGTTAGGTCAAATGAGGTATCAGAAGCATCTTTTGTCACTAAAATATAGAACCCACACAGTCTCCTGCTACCTCTTATCTGATCAGTCAAATGATTTTGCCCCCTTTATCTGTTATTGCTCTCATATCTGAATTTAAAGGGAATGGGAGGTTACCAAATTGTCTACGAAAACACAACTTAAACATTATATATATGAAGCCTCCCAATTCCGCCACTGCGATCAGAGCAGACATACAGAACAAGGATGAGAAAAATAATTTTTATGTTTCTACGTAAATCAAAACTTTCACAAGCCTTCCCTGGAAGAGAGTGTATCCCAAGGCAAAGAACACTTCTTTGCAAATGCTATTATTGGTTAAAGTGGGCATTTAAGGTGAGTTCAAACTAAATATCTGGTTATAGCAGCAGCCATCCTCAGTGTTTTTTCATGCATGACCAGAAGAGTCCCAAGATTGGAGGGTATTCTGCAAGAGGATGGTGAAAATCTTAAGCCAAATTCTCAGCCACAAGTAATTGAGAAAGATTTATGAGAACAGGGAAAACAGAGTGCCCCTGGAATGAGTAACTAAGCCCACACAAATCAGACCAAGAGTGAACTAGTAAGATGAGGGGGCGTGGCTAACCAGCCAACATGGTGGACGCAAACTTGTAAAGCTCCGACGGCATCCCCCAATTATCCGATATATTTCCCCTTAAGTAGCGCCACCACAGCCGGCAAAGAACGAGCCCGAGACGGTGACGGGTCGCTGCCACTGCTGAAACCACCGGAGGGCAGAGGCAGAAGCTGGGGACGCCACCGATGCGGAGCGCGACGCTGCGGCCTACTTGTGTGGCGGCGGTGATCGGGCCTGGCAGCCCCGGACAGGTGACGTGCACCCGGTGAGGCCCGCGAGGTGAGCCGGTGGCGGCGGCGGTGGTTCTCCGGCCTGGCTGGCCACCTTGAGGCGGGGGCCTGTGATCGCCTACCGCTGTGGGGAGCGCTGAGGCCTCCATAGGAGACTGCTACGAGAAGTTGGAGGTAAGGGCCGACAGCGCCGGAGAGAGGGAGCACAGCGCTGCGGCCTACCTGAGTGACAGAGGTGATCGGACCGGACTGCCCCGGCAGGGAGAAGTGCACCCGGTGAGACCCACACGGCGAGCACCCGGGGGCGGCGGTGGTTCCCCGTCCTGACTGGCCCCTTGCTGTGGGGGCCTGCGATCGCCCTCCGCCGGAGGGAGTGCTACGGCCTACCTGAGAGGCCGCTCCGCGGCGCCGGAGGCAACGGCCGATTGCACCCGAGGAAAGGGGATTGCGGAGAGAGCCCGCTACGGACGGCGTGGATCCTCGTCCGCGCTGGGCCCCCATGGGCTGCTGGAGTCGGAGAGCGGCGAGACGATTGCCTGAGGTGGAGGAGGGGCGGGGGACTGCGGCTGCCACCTGCCGGTCCCGGGGCCCAGCGCGCCAGGAGTGGTGACTGTGGAGAAAAACAGGAACTGATCCCCGGAGACCACGAGAGCCTCCTTAACTGAAGGGCTGCAGATAAAGGGAGCCGAGGTACGGGTGCGAGGCCCTGGGCGTGAAGCTGTAGGGCCCCCATGTAGCATACGTTCTGCACGGATACGCCGCACTGCGGAGTAGCGGTGTTAGGAGGTGCTGAACGGCAGCGGGAGATGCCCGGTGTGGCACCCTGAGGCCTGGTCCCCCGGTTGAGCACCCTAGATCAAATTGTTGCGCCCGGCCCTGGGACACAGGCGGCAGAGGAGAGGCCTGGGGCCCCGGGACGTGGCGGTGAGCCAGAGTGACCTGTAACGAGGGCGGAACAGACGTGCAGTGGACTGACACTGATGTGGGGACCCACTGAAGTGGTGACATCGTTGTGGGGGCAGGGAGTAAAGACAGTGAATCGCTAAGGAGGGCCCCCGGCCTAATAGCTCGCCGTGAGTTGGCAATACGGGACGGCCGCAGACCTGGCTCCCCAGTCGCTGAGAGAATGATCTGAACGCGACAGTGCGGAACTCAAATATCCACACGGTGGAGGCGGCCCGTGGAAGTGAGGAGGCGGACACCAAACAGCCAAGAAGTAATGGTCATACGAGGGGAGATGCTGTACTGTCTGGGGAAGTTGTAGGTCACCGGCCCACGAGGAGGGAAAAGAGGGCGCACTGTTGGGGGCCTGGACAGTGGTGGCACTAATACGGAGGGGATCTCGCCCCGCGGTCCTGTAGGTAAATACTGACTACGCAGCAGCTTGTGATGGGCCGAATGCGGGCGAAAATACAACAGGGACCACTACGAGCGGGGGGGTCGGACCCTGCCCACATACGAGAGGAGGGAGGGATGGAATTGGCATCTGTGGCGGTGGCCGCCAAGCTCGACTCGGTGCTAGCCGCGGTGGAGAAACTTGGGACTGCACTAGATAACACCAGGACGTCCCTGGAGGCCCGAATCGATAAGGTGACGTCAGACTTCACACTTCTACATGCTGACCATCGGAAACGGGCCGAGAAGGTGACCGCTCACGATCAGACACTCAAAACGCTCCAGCCCATCACCCAAAGTCATGCGGCGGCGTTGCAAGACATGATCGACCGAGTGCACGCATTGGAGGATAGAGTTGAAGACGCGGAAGGGCGCTCCCGCCGCAACAACGTACGCGTAGTGGGCCTGCCGGAGGGGAAGAAGGAAGAAACCCGGAACAATATACAGAGCACTGGTTAAAGGAACTGATGCCCCCGGGAACGCTGTCGCCCCAGTTCGTGGTGGAGAGGGCGCACCGTGTACCGGCACTGAAACCACAGCCGGGCGCTAGACCCCGCCCTTTCCTCTTAAGACTCCTCAACTACCGGGACAGGGATGCGGTGCTCCGCGAAACCCGGAAACTGGGTGACCTCAAAGTAAGCGGCAACTAAGTGATGATGTTCCCCGACTACACTGCCCTTGTACAGCGCCGCAGAAGCAACTACATGGCGGTGAAGCGCCAGCTCCGGGAGCTGGAGTTACCCTACTCTCTCCTGTTCCCGGCTAGACTGCGGGTGGTTGCAAAAGGAGAGACCCGCTTCTTTGACTCCCCGGCGGAGGTATGGGACTGGATGGAGGAGAAGGGCCTCTGGACGGGAAAACGACCCTCCGGCCAAGATGAGGGCAGACACGCAGGTAGAAGGCCGAGACGGCGGAGCAAACGCGGGACACCGCGCTATAACAGGGCAGGGACGGCAGCCCAGAGTCCGGAAAAAAGCAGAATGGAGCGGCGAGGAGTCCTGGATGCGGTTGCGACCCTGGGAGTCCCACACAGCGGGGAGCGCCGAGGAACGGGGAGACGTGACTCCTCGATGGCCAGTGGCGCGTCGTCTCCATCTACGGTGATGTCGGAGGATCTCTGCATGCCAGCAGTAACTCCACAGACTGCTGATGGTATCATCTGATGAGAGGCCGAGACACTGGACATTGTTGTAGGATGCCCGCGCAAGTACACTGTTGTTTACAGGACATAATGTCTTTATGGGGCGATAATGATGGTGAGAGACATGGGGGGAGCGGTGGACACCGTACGTGCACTGGGGGCTGACCGGAGAGCCATACGCTACATATTTGGCTGAGATGCATATTTGCCCACAATGATTGGACAGTGATGTAGTGGTGATCGACCCCTGCTTATGACGGGCTCGAATTGCTGCCCAAGATGATTATTTAGATGGCGCTCTAACTGCACGCGACAGGGGGGTAGCTACAGAGGAGAGATGCTTAGGTACACGACCCCATCAGGCAGTATACTGAACTAGTTCATATTTGCAGGCTATTGCAAAGTTTGGACGGACTTCCTTGCGGAGTCCGCCCTATCTGTTATGAAGTTTAAAGTTGACCCACGGGTTTTGTTGCAGCAGACCGTCACATCCTTGCACACCCCTGGCCGGGACACGCTGACAGCTATAGCGCGCCTGTTGTTGCAGCGATACACTCACTCCAACGATGACGACAGTTAATGTAATCACATGGAACATACGAGGAATGCATACACCCTCACGACGCTATTCCATATTCGCATACCTTCAGCGACACTTGACCAGCATCGCCCTCTTGCAGGAAACACACATGACACAGACGGAGCTCGAAAAGCTGCGTAGGCGCTGGAGAGGACAGATGTATGGCACCATATACTCTGCGCATGCGAGGGGCACGTTGATCTGGGTGAGGGCGGGGGTCCCGTTTAGCTGTGAGGAGGTGGTAATAGACCAGGAGGGCAGGTACACTCTGGTTCGTGGGAAGCTTAATGGTCAACCAATACTGATGGGATCAATATATGCCCCAAATGTAGATCAGATACCCTTCCTGACAAGACTATCAACGGCCCTGACTCCCTATGTGGGGCTCCCTTGGTTCCTAGGGGGGGACTTCAATTCGGTACTCAACGTACAATTGGATAGGTCCTTCCCCCCCTCCACAAGACGCCTGCCACGTCAAACGCGCGGGCGCTGGAGGATTGGCTATCACAATGGGCAATGTCAGACATCTGGCGCGTCCTAAATCCTAGTGCGCGTATTTACTCTCATTACTCAGCAGTGCACGGCCTACATGTAAGGTTGGATAGGGTGGTAGCCTCCCAACCCCTATTGCCATTGGTCATGAAATCCGAGTATATGGGGCGGACACACTCGGATCATAACCCATTGTGGATACAGTTGGGCTGGGCGGCGGGCCGCCCGCCCATACCCACATGGCGACTCAGGTGGCCGCACTGGAAGACCCGGAGTTTCGCGCGTCACTAGGGACGGCTATTCTCACCTACCTGGAACTTAACGAAGATACGGCCAGTAGCGCCCTAGTGGAATGGGACGCCCTCAAGGTAGCGGTTCGGGGTCATTGTCTGGGGGCCACATGGAATATACGCAAGCGACTATCCCTTTCCCTCGCCCGCCTAGAATCCCAGCTGTTGCAACACGAAGGTGAGAGGGGGGAGGCGGGCGGATGCTCGACCCAACTGGCTGAATTACGCGCTCAACATGCGGAGCTCCTGGAGCAGCTGCGGTGCCATAATTACGCGGCTCACACAGCACGCACCCACGCCACCGCTGACCGGGCGGGCCGCCTATTGGCCTGGCTGATAACGCAAGAAAATAAGCGGGCCCCGATTGGCGCAATACGAAAACCGGACGGCACGCTAGTGCACACGCAAGGCGAGATACACAAGGTAATGACAGAACATTATGCACAACTGTACCGCTCCCGAGGACGCTGCTCTGACAGCGACCTAGCAAGATTCCTAGACCAGGTCCAATTACCCACGGCCTCAGCTAACCAACAGGCTGCACTCAATGGCCCTCTTACGTTAGATGAAGTTGGGGATGCAATCGGCGCTATGGCATCAGGGAAAACGCCGGGCCCGGATGGGCTACCGGCCGAATATTATAAGGCTTACAGAGAGTCCCTAGTGCAGCCCCTCCACAAGCTATACATGACAGCACTGGAGGAACATACACTGCCCCCCTCGATGAGAGAAGCCTACCTGGTGTCTTTATTGAAACCAGGCAAGGATCCCACTACCCTTGGTTCCTACAGACCCTTGGCGCTATTAAACGTGGACTACAAACTCCTTGCCAAGATGCTGGCGGACCGATTGGCACTAGTGGTACCGGGGTTAATACACACGGATCAGAACGGATTTGTCCCCAAGCGGAGCACATCGTTAAACCTGCGACGATATTTCAGGGTGGCAATAGACAGTGTACACGCCTGGCCTAAGGCGGGGTGTCTCATGTTAGACTTAGAGAAGGCATTTGACTGCCTGGAATGGAGCTTTCTAGCGAGCGTGCTATCGAAATATGAGCTCGGCCCGGACTTTCTTCAGATGGTTGGCCTACTCTACAGAGCCCCCACAGTCCGCGTGCGACTGGGACCGTATATCTCGGACGCCGTACCGGTGGGCAGGGGCACCAGACAGGGATGCCCTTTGTCACCCTTATTATTTGCGCTGGCCATAGAGCCGCTGGCGGCTAGATTGCGAGATGTGACAGGAGGGGGCATTCCGCTGGGAGACGCGGTGCACCATGTGTCCCTGTACGCGGACGACCTGTTGGTTTACGTGCGAGACGTAAATAATATACCACCACAGCTGGCAATCATCCTTCAGGATTTCGCTGTCCTCTCGGGGCTCCGGGTAAACGTGGGTAAATCCTGTCTCTACGCGTTTCGGGAGGGACTTCAGGACCCAGGATATATGCTTAATGGTGCACAGGTACAATGGCAAGAATGTACGTTTCGATACCTGGGGATTCAGATCTATCGCCAACCCAAGGATCTGATGGATGGCAACCTGGGGAAGGCAGTGACGGCCATTCGGTCGCAAATGGGCTTCTGGGGCGCGCTCCCATTGACGGTCACAGGTAGAGTGGCGCTGACGAAAATGGTGATTCTCCCTCGACTCCTGTACTACTTTGTGAATTTACCTCTCTACGTTCCGGCCGCCTTCTTCACTACGTTTACTAAACTGCTCCGGGATTTCATATGGGGGGCTGCAAGACACAGGGTGGCGTTGACAAAACTGTACCTGCCAACTGACCAGGGGGGGCTGCGGTACCTTGCTTTGAGCATTATTATCTGGCAGCCCAGATACAATGGATAGCCAGATGGCTAGCGGACAGAAACAGGGATGATACCGCCACCACACTACCACCGTATTCATTAACACGCATAACCAGCCTCTTCCACCCAGCTGCTAGGGCTGCGCGACCGGCGCCGCTACTGCTGGCAGTGGCGTACCGGTGCTACCGTAGATGTCTATACCTCACAAGAGCCGTCATCCCTTATGCACCCGCGATACCACTGGAGGGCTCCCCTAGCGGCCAGGGGGTACTGTCGACGGTGTCCCTCGCGAGCTGGCGGGCAGCGGAGGTACAAACCCTGGGAGATTTATACAGGGACAGTGCGCTTATGTCATATGAATCCTTGGTGGTTGAAGAGGGGTTGCCGCCAGGGCAGTTTTTAATGTATCGTTCATTGCTGGCAACGCTTACGGGCAGATGGGGAGATATGCACACGGAGCCGGCCCAACACCTCACTATTCAGTATCTCCATGTTATGGGAAGAGGTAGACACCTGGTTCGCTGGTTCGCGTCGTCGCTCCGAATACATGTGGCGGTCAGATTGGATCCCCTCCGCCAAAAATGGGAACGGGACTTAGGGCGACAATTAGCGGATAAGGAGTGGGAAAAGATACTTAGAAGCCCGGTATGCATACCCAGGAACATGCGATTTCGACAAATACAATTATTTATTCTACACAGAGCGTATCTCACACCCGAACTAATAAATAGGTACTTTCATCGTACGGACGCAGTGTGCCCCAGATGTGACGAACCTGGAGCCGGGTTGATTCATATGCTCTGGAGCTGTCCCAACATACTCACCTATTGGCGCGAAATCCGTGAGCTCTTGCAAAAGTGCACGGGCCGTGATTTGCCATTTGAATGGACGGTAAGCCTACTCCATCACTTCAAGCGAACCCCAACCACAAAGGTCACCTCTCGGTTCCTGGACTTGGGACTAGTGGTAGCTAAACGACTCCTGACCAAACGCTGGAAAGCGAGAGACCCCCCACATATACAGGCATGGCGGTACTCACTATTGGCGTGGGCCAAGGCAGAAGGAATCGCCCTCCGGCGAGAGGAAACACTGGGGTTACGAAAGGAGCCCATAGCAACAGACTGGGAGGGATTATATCGTAGTCTGCAAAATGGGGAGGAAGGCCTTGCAGGGAGCCCATCCATGTAGAGAAGGAGTGAACGATGGCCAGCACAATGGCAGTACCTTGCTGTATTGTTCCTTACAAAACTGGAATATGCGGATTGTCTGAGGTGAGGGTTGGTGAGGAGAGGCGCAGACAGTGTGGTAACTGCGGTTGTGTAATCCCGGTAGGGGGGGGGGAAACATTAAGGAGGAACATTGCACATGGGTCGGTCAATGCTGCTGTTGTTGTTGTTATTTTTATTATGCTTATGTTGTATCGACTTTGCTATCTGTTTAACCAGCCGCACTATATGAACTGAAAGGAACTTAAACAATGACATATCGACAAAACACCTGAACTGCTCCACTAACCTCTGCCTGTACACGTTGGGCCGCACATGTTAGACCGCCTTATTGTTAGCTAAGAGGCCCTGCAGATATCATTAACATGTAATGTACTACTCCGCGCCTAAAACGGAGATCTGTATATTGAGGTATGGCGGAGGGATAGATCAGTACAATTGTATATCGATCGTCTGTTGCCTTTCATGCCTATGTTCATATGTACAAATATAATAAAAACAGATTCAAACAAAAAAAAAGAGTGAACTAGTAAGATACATGGGAGCTGCAATCACCAAAATGTGAAATATGCACTGTATAGTCACTTTCATCCAAAGAATATTACAAAATGCCATTCGTGGCCAATGTTCACACAAAACACTGAATTACAATTTGCAGGCAAGCAGAAAAGAGGTAACAAAGAAAGTCCATCTGTTATCGTGCACCAAGTTTAGTCCACCAACCAACTGGATATGCAGAAGTTTCAGCATAAGAGATTCAAGGTGGACAACAAAAATGCTGATCTCCCTGACACAGAGAGCAGGGAACCATGCAGTAAGTTGGATGTGGATTTTATGCAAATGCCTGAACCTTACCTGGTTGGGGTGCAGGCAGACGCAGTTGATAGGAGCATTGACTTGGAATATTCGCTGGCACTGAAGGTTGCGGGACCTAAAAAAAATATATATATCACCAGGCAGGTAGGTGTTAGTAATGCCGAGTAATTTAAAACATTTATTTTATCATTTTGATTTTCTTTAAAGTAGAAACAAACCATGGCCGAACCCTGGACTAAGTGTGTAGAAAAGAAAGTCTAAATCCCTCTCAGCTAAAGGAAAAGATCAACTGGTCTCTGGGAAGAAAAGTACGCAACTAGTAACTTCCATCATTAATGGCCATCCCTATGTTCCCGTCTATCCTGTGGATGAATTCGCCCTATGCTGTATCTCAAGGTGCACCGGTGATGCAGCAATGTGTGGGGATCAAAATTCACTGCACTCTCTTTAGTCTGAAGACAACTATCTCTTAAGGCCCAGTTTAGGCTCCAGCCATTATGCACAATTTCCATCCCACATACATTTGGAAAGCTTGTCTTTGAAATATTTCCAAATCACTAATATCTTCTTTCATTTATCGATACTAATAATAAAGCCAACATGAAAATATAGCCCTAACTCGCCCCATGGTTTATGCATAGATCAAGGGAGTTAAAACAGACACCTACTCTTTAAATACAGTATGAAATGAGGAAGTATGAAAACAACGCTAGTAACCCAGTCTATGATTCTCTTGTCCAGTTTAGTATTCTCAAAGATGATAGCATTGCCAAGACAATACCAAATAGGCCCCGACATGTAGCAGAAAAATTATCTTCAGATCTGAAACTGTTTAAATTAAAATTAGCGATATATGAATCCTGCAAGAAATACTTGCTATGAAAAACAGAAGCTGAAATTGCCTGTCACTGATATAGTGGAAAATGCCAAATCTAGTTTGTCAATAAGTCACATAAAATGCTGTTTTTCAATTTAGAGGGCTGTTGGAAAGTATATACCAGCAGATGGGGTAGAGGTAAAATTATGTCGCCACTGCATTACTTATAAATATATCTTGACATTCAAATTGTCTCACTATTGAGGGTCCACAGATACGGAGATATGACTGCAAAAAATATCAGTGTGGAAAAGCAAGAGCAGAATTTATCTTACTGCAGAAAATTTATCAATGAACTTACAAAGTTATCAACATTTGCTTGCAGGAGTAGGGACGTTTTTAGTCCAGAAAGTCTATGGTAACTTTTCTAATTGTAGGAATGAGTTAATGTTATGGATGGCTGTTCTTTCTAGATATATAGAAAGTCAATATAAAGAACTTTATTGTCCATTGTTGGGAGCCCTCTCCCTCCTTTCATTTGCAATACCAAGATAATAAATTGTTAATAAATTGAAAAAGCTTTATTAAAAAGAAACAATTCTAAAGACACCGGCACTATGGGAGCACAGAAAATTGTTCTATTCATATATTGAGGAAGCAAACTAAGAGAATGAATCATACTGCTGGATTCAATTCACAATGCCGTGGACCCGAGGTACATTTTATCAGCGTTTGTAAGGCTAGTCCAATTAATATTACAATAGCCCATTTGAACCGCAACCCAGCAGCATAATGCAGAGTCTTGAATTTGATTCTTGATTATGTGCAGTAAAATTTTTGTGCTTTCCATTGGTACCTAATTTTACATCGTCTTTCATTCACGTTTAGAATGTTCTCCCTCATTTTGTGTTACCTTAGTCACACTAATTTGCAAGGCTGATGGCTGTTCTGGTACTTTGCTTGAATTATATGGATATAATAAGAAAGTTTTTTCTTTGCAGGAACAGAAACCTACAGAGTTCAGTTTTCGTACATTCGAATAAATCAAGTTTTCTGAGTGTAACGGGTGACACTTTTACACCGTGGTCACCCAAAAGCAGCTTGCAAACGTGTGTGGAATAAAAAAAAATTAACACGGCTAGTAGGAATCATATATCATATCAAAATCATCATATATAAACTAAAACAACTTTCTATATCACAAGTAAAAAGTAAAGTTATAGCAAATTAGAACATTGAAATGCTGGAAGCTCCATTGAAAACAATGGAGTAGCTCCGGGCTTATAATGGCTGGTATAAGTCCGGAGCTCCAACATTCCAATGCTTCTTTGTTCACAGCTGTGGCTGTGAACAAAGGCTTCAGGGAGCCTGAGGGGATTTCAATCCCTACGCGCTCCCTGAAGCCTTTGTTTAATTTGTTAGAACATTATGCCCTCTAGTGGCAGAATGTTCTAATAGCCTTATAGCCCTTCGTAGCTGGGCTATACCGGCTATTAAAGTCCCGCTCCCTTGTTAAAGGCCCTCGCCTTCGGCTCGGGCCTTTAACGCTGGAGCGGGCCTTTAATAGCCGCTATAGCCCGCTGCGGCGGGCTATAAGTCTATAATATGATGTTTTAAATCAAACAAGCCTTTAATCTTTCCTAGGCTCCAATAGAGCTCTATTTAAAAAGAATCTAATGATTCCAGAAACAACCCAAATAGCAACTAAAATATAAGTATTTTTCCAGCCCGAACCTAAGAGATTTGCTGCATAATTTGCATACCAGGCCATTTAATTTGCCACAAGAGGACAATACATCATGTGATAAATTTCCTACCTTGTCTCGCTTAAGCACAAAAGCAAATTCTTAGCTTGAAGACCTTCGACGTTGCTATGCTTTTATGGGGCATGTACAGCATCTAAACACACTCAACTACACCCTTCTAAATTTACTGGGAGCACGTTTTTGAAGTAGTTTGGGAGCTCTTCGTTCATAAAGTCCCACTGAAATTGTTTATCGACCCCACCTTAACCATGGTCTTAGTTTGAAATACTCCTTAAGTCTTGATTTCAGCTGATCACAATGAAAGTGCATTTCTTGATATTCAATTTGCAAAATTCTTTTGAAAGTAAATGTGGCTAATTTTACAACAAAAAATGTTTTTGTGGAAAATATGAAATTTAATGGCTGATGTTTCAAGGGTTAATGCTTGAAGGAACCCGGATGTAAGAACTCAATGCAAGTCAGCCTCAGCGCACAACAACCAACTCCGGATTACTTGATGCAAAGATAGCAACTGAACCACTAAAGTACATCCGTGTGTAGGGGAAGTTTTAAGACAAAGGACTGGTGCAGCGGAATATCAGAAGGTGGAAATGGAACAGAACCATCACCTGAGGTCCCATATCCTGGCCATGCAGTCCTCCCCTCCCGTGTACATCCAACGGCCATCCTCGTGAAATCCGACTGAGGTGATGTTCTTACTCACACCATCATAGTTGATAACTGGGTTCGGGTTGTTGGAGTTTAAGTCGTACATGCGGATGTGCTGATAGCCTTCAGGGAGAAAGTGGAGGCAATTAATGAACTAATTTGAAAAAAGGCACAGAGCAATAGGCGAGCACAAAGTACATAAGAATGCAGGAAATGAAGTTGTTCCACAGGAGAACGTGAGAACACCTTTTCTAATCGATTTTAGATTTAAATATTTATTAATTGTCAAATTAATCAAACATTAAACATAGCACACCATCAAAGAAAGAGAGAGACACAGGACACATAAACCACATTTTCAATATTGGTCAAGTAGGCAGTTCCTAGGAGATACTTTATTCATAAGAATCCAAATTAAAATGTTCATCTGTAATTTCATTTCTTGGACTCTGTCAATTTAAAATTTTAGAAAATCAGGCGGGCGTGGCCGGTGAGACAAGATGGCAGCCACACCGTGAGCGAGCTCCCGCCCTGCTCCTCATAACCTGCTTCATCCTGGCCTCCGCAAGGGCATTACCGCCCAGTCTCTGTTGCCCCTCGTCCTTGAGGGACTTCAGACCGGCCATAGAACGGAGTAAGCCCGGGGAGAGACAAAACTCCGGACGTCGTGCAGTCCCGGCATCGCGGGCCGCACTGGCTGTGAACAGGTCTCGGCCTTCTTCCCTGGTCATAGTGTCAGAGGCTGGCTCCGTTGGGTCAGATTCCACGCTCACCCTGCCCCGAGGGAGGCACGTGTGGGCGGCTGCTCGGAGTACTGTGGCCTTCCTGGTGAGGCGCAGGGCGCAACCCCCCATGCAGAGAAAACAACAGGAGCATCTTCTGGAGCTGAGCTGCCCCCGACGGCCTTCTTTTGGGGGTACCTGGCTGGATGAGCCAGAGTGGGCCTCCAGGGGGCCTGAGCCTTTGGGCCCGCCTTGCCAGGTTGGCTGAAGGGACCTTCCTTTTGGAGTTCTCGCGCCGCCTTGGCATCCACTTGGATGCTGCCAGATCTCGGCTTGCAAGTCTCTTTAAGCTGGATGGTCGTCTCTCGATTGCTGTGGCTGGCCCCACCCCCCGATCCCCACCCCCTCCGGTGTTCTCTGCGGCGAATGTGGGGCCCCGTGTGCTTACAGACACTTGTGCCGCCTCTGACAGGTGTCTGATGGGCCCAGCAAAGCGCTGGTGGGCATCAAACAGATTCCTCTAGGGTGGGCAGAGTTGAGTGCTGCTCGTGCCG
Source organism: Calotriton arnoldi (assembly GCA_963921515.1). Classification (NCBI taxonomy): domain Eukaryota; kingdom Metazoa; phylum Chordata; class Amphibia; order Caudata; family Salamandridae; genus Calotriton; species Calotriton arnoldi. The sequence goes on along the minus strand of CAWUFW010001449.1, from coordinate 2,757,047 downwards.
CCCCCGTTTGCGGACTGGCGGGCCCGGGTCCTTTCGCCCTCCCCACAATGGCCAAGGTTAAACCTGCTAAGAGGCAGCACAAACTCAATTAATATGCCAAATCCCTGCCCCCAACAGACTTTGCACCTTCTAAAGATTTAGACCCTACGACCATGGAGGCCTCATCGCAGGGACAGTCAGTAGATAATGTGGCATTACTGTTTGCAATCCAGGAGTCCAGGTCAGCCTAGAGACTAAAATTGGGGACGTCAGGGCAGATGTCTCGCTCCTCCGTCAGGATTTGCGTAACACAATCATCCAAGTCGCGAGAGGGGTGTATTTCGGTCCTGGAGGATATGGTGCAGACGATGTAGTGGACGTTCCATACTCTGCAAATTGCAAAATTTGACATGGCGCTGCATATTGAAGACGCAGATGGTTGCGCCCGTAGCAATAATCAACGCTTTGTGGGTTCCCAGAGGGAGCCGAGGGGCCTCATCTGGAGACATTCCTTGAAACTTCGCTGCAAAACTTCCTACCTGCTGACCAGATATCCTCAGGTTTCCTTGTGGAATGCACCCAGAGGGCACTGCTGCGGCACCCACCATCTGGTCGGTCAAATCCCAGAGGAAATCCTTCTAACCAGTTGAGAAAAAGCTAAGTGACATGGGTCTCCGTTACATGCTCCTCTACCCGGCCAAACTGAAGGTTGTCTCTCAAGGGAAGACATTTTTCTTCGATCATCCAAGCAGAGTGTGGGGATGGTTCGAGGAGCGGCCTCCACATGGAGACCCCACCACACCACGTCTCATCGGCGGCACTGCCCTAGGCTCGAGCCACGAGTGGTTCAGAGTGGTTTGGAGCTTTCGCAGGAACAGTAGAGGTGTGTCTCGGCATCCTAGGAGGCTCAAGGGTTGCGGCACACGCCTGACTCAGCGGTCAGTGAAGTATCCTCGTGGCCCAGGCTGGACCATGACGGGCCAGAACAATTTTGCCACACGCCGACTGGGAGCCACAGTAATTGACAAAGAGGCGCAAACAACGTTTCATTGTTGTCATTTCACTGTAGTAATGTTTAATGGGCGACAGATGCCTCCGGAGGAGAAGTGTAGGGTGGGAGGTAGCAGGGGGCGGGGGGGATTTAGTTAGGTTTTGTTTGTTCTGATTTGTTTACTACTTCTTTCTTTGCAAGGTACATGCTGCAGCCCCCCTCCACCCCCATCCATACAGGTCACCAATCTTACTCTCACTCTATCGATGGGTCACCATCTAAAAGTATTAACCTGGAATGCTAATGGCCTCCTTGACAAAATAAAGAGAGGCGCAGTCCTGCGCTAGGATAAGCAGCAGCACTCCCCTGCAGTGTTGTTGCTCCAAGAGACCCACCTGATGGGAGCCAACTGTCCCTACCTTGCTCGCCATAGCTACACAAGGGGATTCCACGCCAGCTTCAGCAGGGGAGCGGGAGGGGTGGCGATACTTTTACATCATTCATGACCTCTTGTGTTCGTCAATTCCCATTGAGACATGTGGGGTTGCTCTCTTGTCCTGAAGGGTATGCTGGAGGGGCAGTCATTTACCATAGGCAGGGTTTATGTGCCTCAGACTTTGGTGGCTGCCACGCTGGTGGACCTTTCTGGAGTGCTGCTGCAGACACAACTGGGCACTTTCATACTGGTGGGAGACTTTAATGCAAGTATGAATAGGGCACTTGATACATCCTCCGCGTACCCCTCCTCTAGTACGCTGGCACTCCATAGGTGGGCACACTCTCTGAGCCTTGTAGATGTCTGGCATAGATGCCACTCCCTGGATCGGGCGTTCACGCACTGCTCTGCCTCCCATAAGACGCACTCCTGCCTTGATTATTTCTTTGTGCCCACGGACTCCCTATCACTTGTGCAACACACCCATATCCTCTCCTACGGGCTGTCCGATCACGCCCCAGTCAAGCTGCAGTTGGGGACAAGGTGTGAGGGGAAGAGGGGTGTCTGGAGGCTCAATACCTGGTGGCTTAAGGAGAACGCCCTGGTGGATCTCCCAAGAGTCGCTACCGCTGAATATTTTGAGTTAAACCAACCCACAGTGGCCTACCCTACGTCTAAAACAATAATCCGTGGTATGGCACTAGCGGCAATTTGCGGTCGCGAACACGATAGGAAACTTGATCCTACACTCTAAGATTCCCAGACACTTACGCTGGAGCATTCTGCGGGGGCTCCACCTTCAATGGCCCATCGGCAGCAACTGGAGGACCTTCGTGAGGCACTGAAACGCAGACTACTTGATTCGGCCCATATGGCTGCCTCCTTAAATCAGTATCGGCTCTATGAACATGGCAATAAAACTGGCAAATTGCTCTTCTAGCTGTCCCAGAGGTGGGAGGGCCCTCGCATTGTTCCGGCAATTAAGACCCAAGAGGGACACCTCCCGTCTGACACGGCTGAAATCACCACCGCGATTGCAGAATATTATCACTTACCATACAGACGTAGCTTCCCGCTGCTGTTGGAATAGACCCACCGTATTGCAGCGAACCTCCCAATCCATCCTTTGTCATGGCCCCACAGCTCCGTGCTGTATGAACCCTTCACGCTATTGGAGGTGCAGACAGCCATCTCTGCCACTCAGTTTGGGAAAAAACCAGGCTCAAATAACTTTCCAACAAACTTTTACAAGAAATTCTCTACCATTCTGGCCCCCCACCTGCTGTCTCTTTTTTTAGGAAGCACACCATATCAAAACTCTGCCTCCTGACCAGGCCACTGTCATCACCCTCCTTAAGCCAGGGAGGAGGCCGACACTTTGTGCCTCCTACCGACTAATTTTCTTGTTAAACATAGAATCCAAAACATTTGCAAAAAGTATGGCCAGTCTGGACATCGATCCATGAAGATCAAAATTACTTTATGCCAGGTAGGAGCACGTGACATTGTCTGCGTAGACTCCAGACGGCCCTTTCTTACACTGACCAGCTATCAGGCCCAGCTGCGCTCCTCCTCATTGATAATGAAAAAGCCTTTGATACGTTCCACTGGCCCTTTTTATTCCAAATTCTCTGCCGCATGAACTTTGGGCCTAGGCTTCTTGATCTCATTGAGGCATTGTACGATTACTCTGTGGCGAGGGTCTGGGTCAATGGGACTCTTTCCATGCCCTTCATATTCTGCACAGCAAGAGACAGGGATGCCCCCTGTCTCGTTGCTTTTTGCTTTGGTGATTGATCCTTTAGCAAACTGGATTAGAACAGATGCCCAGATCCAAGGTTTCTCCTCGCACCAAGAAGATAAGATAGCGCTCTATACTGATGATATGCTGCTCTATCTGCAGTCTCCCCAGACGACTCTCCCACGCCTCCTTAGAATGCTGGAGGAATATGGTGATGCGGTAGGCCTTCAGGTTAATTGGGAAAAGTCACAATTTATACACTTAGTAGGCCCCCTTCCTGCCACAACTTGAGACCCGACTGAGGGTCACTTCGGGTCCCTTCAAGTATCTTGGCTTCCATATTACATCCAACCCACAGATAGCATGGGACCTCAACATTGCACCAATCCTGGCGCGCACACGTACAGATCTTGTTAACTGGGCCACCCTTCCCCTGAATTTGCTGGGCTGTATCGCTTTGTATAACATTTTGGTCCTACCTACATTTCTCAATGTGTTACAGAATTACCCCTTTGTTCTACTTCTTTCCTTCCAGACCTACAATCTATGGCCATGAGGTTTTACTGGGATTCAAAGGACCCCCAGAGCCTCCCACACTAAATGCACCGCATCCACCTATGATGGGGGCCTGGGCGCCCCGACCTTCGCTTTTACTACTGGGGCACACAAATGGTCCTGATTGAGTGGCTGTTTGGGAATTTGCCAAGAGACTTCCTGGCATCTAGAACTACATATGCTTGAAACCTGGGGCGTCCACAACTTACTCTATGGAAGGAATCCCCCACTTTCCTCCCTCAGGTCTCTAATATCACACTTCTGTGGTGGTGGGCGGCGCTTTTGCACATCCGCTGCTTAGGTGCACCAAAGGCAGGCTCAGACTCCTCTGTGGGCAGGGACTTTGCTATAATGAGTAGCATGCCTGGAGGGGTCCTGGGGATGGTACTGGATTGGGATTATTACGTTGGGGGACCTGTGGGACAAGGACCATATTGTTTTCTTTGATTATCTCAAAGCTGAATACGACCTTCATAACTCACGATTCTTCCAGTATTTCAGGTGAAGCACACCCTTGACACGTACAAAGAGTCACTCACAAAGGTCCCTGTAGCTAACCCCTTAGAGTTGAAGGTGACCATGGAACTCTAGGGTCGGCAGGGAACTTCCTGTCTATACCATTCACTTCTCCCTAATGCCCCAGACACTCTACTTAAGCTTAGAGTGAGTTGGTCAGCAGACCTGGGAAATCTGGATGATGATGACTGGCGCAACGCAAAGATGGTGCCCTCATAGGCTCTGGAAGATGGGGTGCGTGAGCTAGCCTGCCTGCACGCGCTGCGGCGGCCTCTCGGAGTCCTTTTTTCAGCACATTTTCTGTTCCTGCCCGGCTGTACAAGCCTACTGGGCCTCAGTCTACAGGAAGATCACACGCACACTGCAAGTAGCGGCAGAGTTAGATTCTAAGGTGGTGCTTCGTGGGATAATGGATGGCTGACTGGCCACTAAATACCATAGGTTATTTGCAGAGATTGGTTATCTCGTGGCCAAACGGGACATTGCTCAACATTGCGTTCACCGACCCCTCCACCGCTGTCTACCTGGCAGAGGTATGAACTTCTGCTGTGATGGCGAAAAAGAGATATCCAAGTAGACAGAATGTGCCAAAAAGTATACAAAAGTCTGGGAAGTGTGGACCTCATAGTGCTGGTATGCTGCTTACTCCCTGAAATTATTCTGTTCACTTGGACTGTTTCGACTATGTTTGATTGCGAATGATATTCGGACTTGTCCCTAGCAAACATGTATCCTTGTATTGTTGGTATATGGCTTTGTTCAAAATCAGTAAAAAGATTTAATAAAATGTTTTTTTTTACAGAGATCTATGTTCATCCTGGTGGGAAAGAAGAGATGGTGTTCCTGTAAAATAAATTCAACTAGTGGAACTAATATCTCATTTTGGTATTTGTGTTTAGAATAGTGGGAAAAGTCTTGCCCATGCGGTGTCAATACTGAGACATGCAGACATAGGAATTGGCATATAAGGAGTACAGGATCCTGGCGATTAACTTGACAGACACTTCTGGGTAATGGGTGGGGCTTTCGAAACATACTGAATATACAAAAACATTACAGACACTGGGTTACTGCCTGGCAACACCTCCCTGTTTCGACTCCTTCGCTATTGCTGTTCATCTCTCTGCATTCTGTACGCTCACCTTTTTTTTTCTTATCTTTGGTTCCTTGCCCTTTCAGGCCCTTAGCTCTTCCTCCCAGTGTTACTTCCTGCTTACCTTCTGAATCCTTCCTTTGCTTGCTACTCTCTTCTGGTGTTCACTGCTCTACTACAGGTAATACTGCCCACCATCCTGGTAGCCTTTTCATTAGGATTACATCTTTTAGCAACTACATAGTATACATGCTTGTGCCTCCAGTGTGCCACTTTCCCCTATCTCAACAGCCCCGGAACCTCCACTTGGCTTTTCAGTTTAGGCCCGATTCTGGGTGGGACTGGAGTTAGTTACAGTCTTTCTTCACTGAAAGACAAGTGTTTTAGGACAGAAGTTGAGTTGTATACGCTACATATTGTAGGTGTTGTATTGAATAAGTCTCAGAGTGGACTTTGTGTTTCTTTTATTCAAGATATCGGAGGAGTGATTAAAAGGAGATCTCGAGTGATGCTCTGTTTGGACCCAGTGTCTCCTGGGTCATTTGCCTTCTCCCATTTTTCTTTGGTTCCTAACCTACATATTATTTAGTTCCTGGGTTGGAACAGGTATAAGGCTGGGATTGTTGGCTATACTCCTCCTGGGGATTAACATACCCTTAAATCCTGACCATCTGTATGAAGCAACAGACTGTACTGATTTGTTTTCAATCCTGGGAATGGAACAAACTATTCCATCATTGCGGGAAATGTACAGCTTATATAATTTATGATATCACCAAAATATTTTCAAGATAGGTCTCAGAGATCTGATTAAAAAGCACTAGAAGATGTGTGCTGCCTGAAGGATAAAAGTATGAAACTAATTTCGTTGAGTGGAATCATGTACTGAGATTCAAGTTTGGAATGCCTAAATCTGCAAGATTGGGGTTTTCCACATAACAATTTCTTAGGAGTGGCAGATCTGTATCAGTCACCAAACATCAGTAACTTACCAGCAGCTGCAATCATGCTGCGATCAGGTGTAATCTCCAGGGAATTCACTTGCTGAGCAGATTAGTTAAGGACACATAGGAAGATGAACTTCTGTTTTTTCTAGTCCTAAATTGTTAAAACTTAGTGTATTACTGTACAGACTAAAACAGTATAGCCCTAAACTATGCTGAGGCTGATCAATCTTATAATTCGTAGATTCAATAAAAAAAAAAAAATGTAAACCATTCTTATACTAACTGGCCAGATTTAAGTCAAGAAATGTCCTGAACAACAATCTATGCTCTTGAGCTTTTGAACAAGAGGTAGACTTCTATAACTCATTACTTTTTTCACAATGTGGTTCTCAAATATTGAAGCAGGTGATAAAAAACTGTTTCATGGGTGAAACAATTTACCCTAAAGAATTCCAATTTCCAACACACACAAACACACACTTTTTTCTATTACAGCACCATGCAGAGCTAAGCTTAATCTTCCCCCCTGGACTCATGCAGCCAGACTCCAAAGTAGCCCTCTCTCCTTCCAACAGTCAAGAGCATGGACATGGAAGAGTCTTGGTCCTAATTCTAAGACAAATGTAATCTTTTCTTAGCTTCTCAAAACTCTGAATCATGGAAACCAGTTTCCATGATTCAGAGTTTCTACATTTCCCATGCTTCCACAGTTAAATACAAAATAAATTACTGTAATATTAATCTTCTGACCAGGCTCTAACTCTTTCTTTGCTGCTCTAGCTGATAGAAGTTGCTTTCTCGCACTGATCCCTTCACAGGCTTGCTGAAATGAGATGGTTTGAAAAAACGTTTGTGGGAACTGTAATATTTTATTAATATCATTGAGAAACTGCACAAAGAGGGTGTATTTTATTTGGTGTTCTGTACCGAACAGGCTTCCTGATTGGTGGAAACTTCTACAGCCTTTATCATGAGGTTCTTCAAATGTCAGCCTTCTCATCATTAGCCCCTCTTAAGTTTCTCCACACTCCCACCAAAACTCTGCTGAGTTTTGATCTGGTCTTTTTTTTTTCTTATTGTAGATTTATGGAGCACAGCAAGAGTTGGGGGAGGCACCTCTTTGACTCATGCGTCTCTCCTGGCAGGCTGCATGATGCATATGTCGGCATGCTTAAAGTAGTTAATGCACAAATTATCAGCCTTGCATCTGGGATGATCAGACCCAATGCTCTGGTGTACGTAGTATGGCAAGTCAGACCATCTCACAGTTTGAGGCTGCAATATAAAATTAGAGCTTTCTGATATTTCTCTTTTCTAAGCAATTAATCTTCTGTTGGGACCTTTGTATCACTCTTGGGTGACTCCCAGGAAAGAATGAGAGTGCTCAGCGGTGTGGAATTCCTATAGCCCAACGCCCAAGACATATTGTTTGGGGTCAAGGACAATAAGTTTTCATGTTTATTTTGTCCTTGGGACAAGAAGGCACAACCCCCTGCAGCACAAACTCTTTGGCTGCCAGATTACACTACCACATTATGGATCAGTGAAGGGAACGGTCTGCAGTTAAGGTAGTATTTGTGTCCATATGAAAATGCTGTTCGAACTTGTATTTATGGCTCATTAATACAAAGCCTTTATTATTAGGGTGAGCACTCTAAGGAAATCTTGTACGCTCAGAATGCATTACGGACAGTGGTTCCGGTATAAAAATGTGTACACACGTTTGCAAAGTTTAACAATATAAGGCTACGTATAATGCGTCCATGATGCTCTCTGATTAGATGCAAATATTTGCAAAAGCTTGAAAGCAAGATTGATGATTCTTTCCTTTCAAAATAAAATGTTCATTATGAAAATGCAACTTGGAAAAAAAACTTTTGCTAAACTACTGTGAAATCTTTGGCACCATTGTTTTGAAGCATCATTTAGCAAAATGTGTTGATGCATGCTAGCATTTCCAAAACATATTCATAATGGAAAATCGGTGTAACCAGTTGCAACAAAATTATAGGAAACATTAAAATAAACAAGCATAGGCAAAGCCAATAGGTATGACATTGGTTGTCAGCCTTTTGATTTTGTCAATGCGTGTCTCGTAAAACTTTATAGTTGTGGGAGTTGCCAGGCCCTCAATATTAGAACAAACATTAGCAAAAGCAAAAATATTTTTGGTCTCAAAAACCACACATTGCCACAGTACCTCCTGGCACTGAGCAAAACTACTTTGTGTGCCAATATGGTCCTTGTGAAAGAGCAGAATGCAGTCACTCATAGTGAAGCTAGCAAGTAGATAGAGAGATAGAATTTTAATAAAAACAAAACGCCAACCCTAAAAAGGGGCCTAAACGTTAAAGAAAGTCACAAAATTGCACCCATGGTATATGTCCTAGCAGTAGTGCAGATTTAAGGCTTTCATGAATTCACAAGAATTAACAGAAGTAGGTCAGGAAACCGCACCCCTAGTAAATATATGTGAACTCAATTTTAGCACTTTCAAATAATCATGTGTAGATTTCCTCATGTGAAAATCTGTTGTGCAGTAAAAAGCTCACTTTTCCACCTACCACTTTTTTCCCCAACTCTGGAAGAAGTTTTACTTCTGTCCTTGTCAGCAGTAAATTTCCAACCTTTCCCTATATGGGAAAATATTAGAGACAACCTGATGAAAACCCATAAAACATGCAAATGAGTAGGTTTGCACATACTCAAAAGGGCATTCCAACCAAGGGGGAACTATTGCTTACCGCTACCTCCAGCCCCAGTATGTAGATCTGTGGGAAGGTGGCAAAATAAGGGAACTGCTAGTATTCAACCCCTACCATGGTATGGACTCTGGCATAACAAGAGAGGCTATTATCAGAGCTCTTATATAATGAAATTGCTGCCACAATTTGTCGCCGCACTACATGGCACCAAAGGGACAAGTGGATTTTGTTACAGGGCAAGTAGTTTTATGAAGCAACCAGTCCCATAGACAAGGAGCTATTATATTAAATTCCACACCCCTGGTGCTTTCCAGGAGTGTCAATGACCACAGAGATTTTTAAAAAGTATGAAACTGAACCCTGGCAAATCGGACCCAATGAGCCACACATCCAAATGAATTACATTGGGAAGCATTCAAATGTATCAATCCTGAGGGTGAGTATCAATCTCCCCCCATTTCAAAGACTCCATGGCCCAATTTTCCAAGGTCTTAGGGTGTTTGTTTGATGATATTGTGTGCAAAGCCATGTCTATGTCGATAGGACCATTACACTAGACACTGGTTCCTCGATCACGTTCTTTGGCAAAGTCTGGTCCACTATTACTGATTTATTCAGAGTGATAGAGGCTTTCCTTTCTTGCAGTTTAAAAATATAAAACCTCTTAACAGATGCTTTGTTTGGTCTCCCAATCGATATGGGTCATTGACAATCAGGTTTTGCAACAAGTCTATTTTATTAATCAATGTTAAAGGGGAGGGCTAAAGGTGGATTTCGGTTTAAGAGCACAGTCTACGTTTAATTCTGAAAATATGTCTAGCTCAGGCAGTAACTAATTAACTGATGGTGTAGACAAATTAGTGTTGATGAGTGATAATAATGTGTATGTCCATAAAAGCCTTAATTGACATCCTACCTGAGGAGGACATGGTTTGGGTGTGGGATGGTCGACAGATTAGGTTGTTTTTTTTTTTTATTTGATTTTGCACACAAATTTAAAAAGATCAATGTGTGTTTGAGTAAAATCTCACTACTTTGTAGGTCAAAAGCTTAAATGGTTAATTTATTCAATGATAAAATGTTGCTTACATTTACAATAGTAATGTCAGATTTAGTTGCCACATCTTGTTGTTGGGGGGTGGCTTCTGAATAGTCTGGTACTTGTGTTGTTAGAGCCAAGACTTTAAAATTGCTATGGAATTTGTGATTCATTTCTGAGACCTGGCTCCTGCTTGTATGGCAACTCCCCCCTTTTGGGCATCTTTTAATCCTGTTTTTGCTTCTGCATGTAGCCTTGTGCCCAGTTATTTTCTTTGGATGGTTTGTTTCCTATCCGGTACCAATGGTAAAAATAAAAAGAAGTTGAGGATAGTGAAATATTGTTGTGTACTGGAAATCAGATCTATGTTAGTATCACAGGTGATACTAGAAAGGACTGAAGGAAGGGATGATGGATCCTCTGACGCATTGATCTCAGGATTGTGAGTTGTTCCAATATTGGAATTTGTTTTTTATGTATGTGAAAATACAGCCATTCTTATAGTCATTCTCGTCTCTAGTTAATTTCCTATTTTGATTTACCTTTAATTTACAATTGATGATGAACCAATACTATAATTCTTTTTTTCAGAGGCTTCAGGTAAATCGAAATCTTTGATTTCTTGCTCTATTCTGCTGATTTAGAGTAATATATTACTATGCCTTCTTCCAGAATGTCTGATTAGGATGTCCACAAATACTAATCAAAAAGGATAAGGTGTCAACATCTAAGAGGACAGCAAGTTCTGCACCCACAGTCCTGTAACTCTGCTGAGAAGAAACCTTTAGAGTAAAGGGACTCTCACCTACACCTTTTTCCGGGCATGCTTCATAGAGTCCCACACCCATACTGATGGTACACCTAGGTGAGTTCAGTCTGGTTCAGGAGACTTTTGATAGTATAGGAAGCAGGTGTTCATAGATATAAAATTATCTCGGTTATAACCAAAGGCTATGAATTTATTCTGGATTATCCTGATAAGATTAAAAGCACTAATTTGTACCCGGATTGGGGCTGGGAGCTAGTTATGGTCCATGGGTCACTGGTCTACATGTTATGGCCATACGATTAACCCATGTAGTTATGTTGGCCTTCATTAGGACCAAACAAATCCCTAACAATAGTGCCTGAATCCAATCGTGATTCGCTTCTTGTGATATTTACATACACAACATGCACACACACTCATGCATGCTTACATACGTCCCCTTGCACGCTTACATACATCCCCTTTAGAAGACTTGTTAGTCATCTGTAAGGCAGGGTTAGAGAAGAATAACATTAGTGCATAATTTCATATAAAAGCCAACCTTATCAGTGAGGAACATTCTTACAAGGCACACATTGGGACAGCACTGCACTGGTACATACGTGACTGTACATAAAAAGTGACAATACAAAAGACAGAGTAGACAGGACACTTATGACACACTGCATGCTTTTTTAAGCGAACTATTACTTTTGGGTATATTTTTCACTCACCGCTGGAAGGGTTACATTGCTGCCTTTTTGAGTATGGAAAGTTGTAGGTAAAGGTATGAAAAAAGGTGGAAGGAAGGTCTCAAGTGTAAACCCGGTGTACTTCCATCTTAAAATGAGGCAGCAAGTCATAAGCCGATCACTTACTTCATGAACAGTCTTGGTCTACAGAATTACCTAGAAAACACTACCACTGCCCCTGCACCTTGCTGGCATTGGTTCAGCATAGCGCGTTTAAAGATCCTCTCTTTGAAATGAATCTGGTATCGGGGCACGTGTTTGACGTCAGGGCGTAGAAGCGTGTGGTGTCACACAGATCTAGGGTGCAAGAACACACAATCATTCCAATTACTACTCCATATTGCGAAGAGCAAACAACCTTATTATGTTAACTTACTGTCTATTTGTTTTTTTTTGTGTTTTAGAAAATACAAGTTGTCAATGCTTTTATGGTCCACTTTGTGCGAGATATTTTCTGAACCAGAAACAATTACAGTACAGGAACCAGTATAATTGATTCTAGTTTGTGGAATTAGTGTGTAGAACAAGCATTGGCAAAGCCAATAGGTCTCGCTTATGTGAGAGGTATTGGCTCTGTCAATGTATTTTAGCCATGTTGTACAGCAGTGTGGCTGCTGTTCAGCATGGCTAAATGTTAGTGGCATGGCGTAGAGAAGAGTGGCACAGAGTAGAGTGGCAGAGGGCAGTAGAGTGGCATGGAGTGGCACAGAATAGAGTTCATGGCACAGATTGAAGTGGCATAGACTGGAGTGGAGCAGACTGGAGTGGAGCAGAGTGCAGTGGCGTGGAGTGGCGCAGAGTCGAGTGGATTAGCATGGAATGGATTGGCATGTAGTGGCGCAGAGTGGCATAGAGTACAATGACAGAGCAGAGTGGCGCACACTGGAGTGGAGTAGAGTAAAGTAGTGTTTCAGTATCGAAGCACAGAGGAAGGCAAAGTGGAGCGGTGCAGAGTGGAGTAAAGTGGCATTCATAAGACTGGTGAACAGTAGAGTACGTAGAGTGGAGTGTCATGGCGTGGAGTAGCATAGAATAAAGTGGCATGGTAGAGTGACAGTGGCGTGTAGAGGAGAGTGGAGTGGCACAGAGTGGCGTAGCATAGAGTGGAGTGTCAGAGTAGTACAGATGAGGGTTTAAGTAACTAAAGCGTCAGCGATAGGGTGAAAGCAACATAAATAAGAAGCCATACGTCAGTGTTAAAAGTAGGAAAGCTCATTGCATGTCCAAGAATAATACCACAATGCTTATGAAAAAGAAATAGTGCGAAGACAAAGAACACATATACTTGGTCCATGCATTAGAAGATCTCACACAAGAAAGGTAGGGAAGCCTACAGCAGCCAAGCAATCAAAAGTTTGCAATTGAAAGTGACAACGAAAACAACCAATGGTATGCTGTAGGTGGGTTGCAAGCCCACTGAATAGTAAACAATATGTCTCGCAGCACAGCACATGCTCTGTGTAGGCAAGACCAAAAAAGGAATCCTACATGGCAATGGTTCAGGAAAAATTATGTTATGAGATAGAAAACTGGTCTGTGTTTTATTTTTTCGAATGCATATACAATCTAAGAGATTATAATTATCTCCATCATATAGGTGGCATACCTTAATACTTGGAGCACCTCTCCTCTACAAGGATTACCTTGTTTTCTAACTACAACCCGACGGCTTATTTGCAATCTGCCATACAAGGTGAGGTCTGGGTATTTTAGGGAGCTATATTTCCAACTGGTCTTTAAGGTTAACCTTCCTATCACTGAAAGCGTCTTTTAACTTAGGTGTTTTTTCAGGCGATTTATACCCTCTTCGCAATTTTAAGAGATTACATTTACATCTTTCACCTAGGTAGCATACTTTGACAATTTGGAGCACCACTCCTCTACAAGAAATATCCTATCTCCGATCTACAACCGTACGGCACATTTGCATTCCGCCATATAAGGTGAGGCCTGGGCTACTTGGGGATTTTCACATTCATCTTTATCCACTTTTCAGTATTAAACTTCCTATCGCTGAAAGCGTCATTATTCTTTTTCTAACACATCCTCTTGATTTCTTGCTATGACGCAAACGTTCCGCGTGTTTCTCTAGGCCTGTTACAAACACTAGAGATGTTATTTAATTATTCCCCTTCCAATTGATTTATCCGCAAGGAACAACAGGCTATCACTTTTTCTGACTTAACGCATACCTTAAAGTAGCGCTCTATTCCTTTTTCATTCCCCCTACTCTTTCTTCTTTTATTCTCTCTTATCGAAACAGGAATTTAATATGGATTTCCTATTTCTAAGAATAGATCATTATAATGGTCATGCACAAATTGAACAAAAGGTGTTATTGGTTACTCTCTTTTTTCGAAGTTTCTGCGATGCCTCTATTTTTTCCTATTTATTTCCCCTTTCTAGATTTGGAGAAAAAGTCTCCAATATATGATACATTAAGCATACATAGAATTTTAATCGTGTAAAATGTCTATGTGTATTTGGTTGGTTATATGTTATTTATGTTTGACTTTCATTAACCAGGTCATGTGTAAAGTTGTAATGATTTTATGCAAATTTAGTTATGTTAAGGCTGACGTTGTATAAGTAAGAGTCATGTTCGTCAGTCATTCATTATGTCTTATATGTGTTTTATGTTATTTGTTACAGCCCTGAAGTTCCAAGAGCTTGTGTTTTTGAGGAACAAAACACGTTGGCTGTTTTTATGAGCGTGTATCGATGTCAAAATAAACAGCTGCGATAGATGCCCTACACATTATGCTGACTTAAGGGAAGGTAAAATTATTAAACACACCAGAAAACCCTCATTTTGTTTGAAATGAGTGTCTACGAAGGAGCTGTGCTACATTACTATTGATTGTGCTCCTATATGCTTGTTACATAAATTTAGACTTTTTACCAATGCACTTGTTATATTTGTAATTGAAATACAAGTAAACAGACATTTTTAACACAACTTTTATGACATTTCTGCATTTTTGACCACTACATTTTTTACACAACTTTCAAATCATAGTACTACTGAATTGGAATAATATCACCACCAGTTCTTTACTGCACTTCACAGCTTTAAGCAAGCAGCTGTCACAATTATACAAATACCATAGTAACATTAAGTCTTAAATCTCATGCAGCTACATAAACAAACTGTTCCTAAGTGTAATTAAGCACAAGAACCAGTTCCAACAATCAACGGTCCGCGTGGTTGCACAGAAAGGATACGGAGTCCTGGTGCTGCACAGTGCGAGTGCATATCCCACTGTGAGCCTGCCAGAAGCGCACTGTGTGATCATACCCAGCCGTTGCTAGGATTACTGGATCACTGCCCACCGTCCCCTGGCTTGAGTTCATGATTCTAACCAGCACCTGAAGTAACAAAATAAGTTGAGATACAACTATTAGACAAAAGTCAAATTCATAAACGGGATGACCCAGTGGGTCAGCATCAACTAAAAATGGATGACATAGGTGGGAAACACTTTGCCTCCTAAATCGCATTTTGAGTACATTGGATATTAATAAAGCTTTCTTAATTTATAATTACAGGACTCAGTATTACAGAAACACCAATCACTTATTTGTGACATTTGCTATGAAAATGACTATGTGCAAACAGATAAGATAAACCCTCTTCTGGCAGGGTGCTAGAAAATCTTCTAGTTCAAGGAAGAGCAACAAGAATGATGGCTACATACTTGGCTGTATTTCAGGTAGCATCTATTCTGAGATTTGCAGAGCTGCAATATGGTTATCAGAGTATACTTTTGTTAGACATTATATACCGAATAACAGGCCAGACTTGCAATCGAATTTGACTATAGGGGGTTTCAAATCGCATTATCATAATTCATTCTGCTCTAGTGTTGGTTGTGTTGTTCTATATGTGTTCAATTTGGGTGTTGCATATTTAAGATTCCTAAGAATGTTTTGTTCTTTAACTGACAAAGGATTATAGCTTTGGTATATCTCATTAGTAATGAATGGGACCAGGAACGTAGAGGTAATAGTCTGGTGACTTACCGATAATTTTCATTACCCTTCGTCCAACTGACCCAATCAGTCATTACACCCCACCCACTTCCTCTCCTTTCAACACTTTGACCGTGCTTTGATAGATATAGGAGGAGTCTGGAAGTGCCAGCTACTTTGTGGTATCCTGTATGGGTTGGTGGGGCTTGCATTTTAGGATCCCTGTTCTTTGTGCCTGTCACGAGGTGGTAGACACTTCATTATTAATGACTGTGATGAGGATGAAATGAATTAACGGTAAAGAAGATTACCAGTAAGTAACTGGACCATTACTACCATCAAAGTTATTTTTTTTAAACTTTGTTAGTCTTTTTTTAACGATACATGCAATGCAGTGAGGAGCTCGGGGTTGAAAGGGCATGTAGTACATTACACCAGTATATAAAACACTTTATCATTTCAAATGCAAACGCTGGTAGTACCATGTGTTCATTTGTATCACAATCGTCACAGCAAGCTTTCTCAATGCAACTATCCTCCTCAATCAACCTAGCCCCGTGCCCCAGTCTATGTCGCTCTGTATACTATTGCGGGCACTGTAGTCCCCCCGAGTGGGCAACCCATTTTTCCCCAGTGGCCCCCCACAGCCTGACAAACCTGTAGGGAATACCACTAGGTCTACCCTTCGTCCACGTCATCTGCGGATAGGGGGGAGCCAAAAGCGGACCCCTCTTCTGGCTCTTTAAAACAGTCAACTAGGTGGGTCCACCTAGTTGACTGTTTTAGAGAGTCAACTAGCTCGTGCCATCTCGATCGAGCCACGTCCCCGCTTCCCCTCCTGGAGTAATACTGCGCCCTCACATCCTGCCCACTGGGTGAGAACCTCCCTCCATTTAGTCAGGAGCTGGCCGCTTGTCACCTTCCAGTGCATTGTTATTTCCTGCTTAGCTAGGAACAAAGCCAAGACCTCAAATTTGGTGGTAGCATAGTGTTTGTTAGGGCATGGGACCCCCCCGACCCCCCCCAACAGACATTCCAGGGGCATGCAGGGAATTGTTCGCTGCGTTCTCTCATTAATAGTCTCCAGTACGTCCGTCCAGAAGGCCACCAGGGACGGGCAAGACCACAACATGTGGAGCATCTCGGCTCCATGTTTACCATATCTAAGGCAATCTGCCTTTGTCGGCCCAAATATCCGGATGATCTTTCCAGGTGCGAGATTGGCTCTGTGTAATACGTAGAAATTAATGAGTTTAAATCTCCCATTATGAGATTCCGTATATAAAATAAATTCCACATTTGTAAAGGGCGACTTATACCCATAAGGGTATCCAGACGCTGGGGGACATTGGGGAGATTTGGGCTATTGCCCAGAGTCACATGATGCTGAACTGAGCTGGCACCGGGAATCGAACCGTGAGCCTCATGCTGCGGAGTCAGCTTCTCTGGCTCCTGCGCCACACCTCTCCCGTGTGGGATAATATCCTGTCCCAGTCTGCGTCTGTGATTTGGGAAGTAATCTCGGTTTCCCATTTTTCCCGGAGTGAATTCAGAGGTGTGATGATGTTCGTTCTCAAGGCCTGGTAAAGACAGGCAACAGCTTTTGTTCGACCAGTGGTCGCGCACAGAACCTGGCACCAGTGGTTAACGGCGAGTTCAGTCGCTCTTTGTCTCCAGTGGGCGCACACCAAAGCCACTACTGCAAGGTGCAGCAAAAATTGCTTCTAAGCATCTCAAAGGTCATGCAGAGATAATCAAATGTCTGCAACTCCCATTCTCTAAAGAGGTCCCCAACCCGGGTCAACCCGTAAGCTGACCACTATGCCAAGCCCTGCAGTGCTCCACCCCGGCTACCATCTCCAGTCCTATCAATGGCATATCTTGGGTGTAAGGTCGGTGGGGGTCGGTTGAAGACAACGCAGCCAGCACCGATGGATCACCTGGATACCCATGGGGACTCCACGAGCCAGCTACCTGGGGTCCATTAAGAGCTGAAATAGCATCTGGGCACTGGGGATTGGGCCCCTGACAGCATTGTTCAGTCCCCTGCGATCACACAGCAACTTGCTGAACCACTGGAGCTGCGCTACCAAGTAGTATGCCTCCATATTGGGCGCCGCTAGCACCCCCTCCGCAGTAGGGCACTGTAATTTGGACATTGCTACCCTACGTCTGCCCTCATCCCATATGAGCTCAATCAGAAGTGAGTTCAGATCCTGAAACATACGCCAAGCAATGAGAATGGGCTAACATCAAAGTTATCTTACCACTGTATTACAGTAGAGCTTACTGGGTATATAAGATCTCTTCAGCAGGTGCCTTAACCACATAAGATATTTCCATTTGCAACACCGACTACTGTGATGTGGGAGGATAGTAGGACCCAGTAGCAGAAGGGGGTCCTGGACACTGGACTCCACTTCCAGGAACCACTGGTGGACAGGAAGAGGACAGGAACAGGCATTCTGAGGACAGGCAGGGATGAGGAAGGATGACCAGAGCAAAGGTCTGGTCATGTCTAGCAATGTGTAATTAGTCAGGGAGAATAGAGCATGCTTACAAACACATGGTAGTCGGCGTGCTCATTTAGTCACCGCCTGGCACTTATCAGAGGATGTGACAAATGGAGACTAAGGTGCCATTAGACTGTGAGCCCACTGAAACAATATGGTAAACAAATGAGCTAAATTTAATGGCAGAAAAACATATAAAAGGGAAACGATAGCACAAGCACCTCTGGCTCATCACCTCACTTCCGAAATTCCGAATGGCCCACAAGACCTGGTTGCTCAAATAAGCCTCTGGGGCCTGCAGGCAACTGGATACCCTATCGGATGATAGACGTGCTTTATAAATCCTGATTAAAGCATATGTCTGGATTTCATGACAATGACAGTCAAGGAAAGTGAAGGTGGAAGAAAGTATACAAAAAGATCCAATGTTGTCCAGGCACAAAGACTACCCCAGAGAACTTGGAGCATAAAGTGATCATCAGTAAATGAGAATGTACGTGAAAGCAAGGATGAGACCCATAAGTCCATAGACAAGGTCACAACAGCCAGGAAGGCATGTGAAGGAAATATAATGACAAAGCACTAAATTTACAACTCTCATCCTTCATCAACGAGAACAATCTGCTAGATGCAGCCCAGTTTGATTTCTGTAGCCAACATAGTACCGAAACAGCACTCATAGTTGCGATTATGGACAGAGGCGGCAATGCTGCATTGATTCTTTTGGACCTCTCGGTGGAGTTTGACACCATTAAACCACAAGATTCTAATAGGCTGTCTCCATGAGATGGGCATCAGAGACACCGCCCTCTCACTTTTTGCCTCCTTCCTCTCGGACACGGGACAACAAGTAGCCATGAAGGATTTTGTGTCAAAGTCCTTCACTTTCCACTGTGGCATTCCACAGGGTGTATCGCCAAGTCCTACGCTGTTTAATCTCTATATCAGTCCCTTAACCAAACTTATTAACTCTCTCAGTTTCTCAGTGGTATCGTACGCTGACGATACACAAATAGTTGTTTCAGTATCAGGCATGACTGCTATACAATTCCAGAAATGTATGGAGAACATCAGCGCATGGATGAGTGAGAACTGCCTGAGACTTAACTCGGGACATCACCTTTTGGTCCCCAAGATTGGTGGCCACAGGACTTAGGTTCTCTTCCCACACCAGTTGACAAAGTGAAAAACATTGGGATCATTTTCGACAAACGGCTTACTTTCGAAAATCAGGAGAACCAAATAGTTTCCTCTGGTTTCTATCTTCTGAAGATCATCAAAAAAATTCTTCCATACATTCCCTCCCATCTTCAAAAGTCCGTTGTCACACCTCTCCTTTACGCCCGGAGGTCGCAGATGGTGTGGCCTGAGCACACCAGAGTAGTGTTGCAGTGCTGGAGAGAGGCTAATGAACTACTAGGATGGGCAAACACACTGACCGGGAGAACCCCACTGTGGCTAGGTGAGCAACTGCGAGAGGTGACTGCTCTAACAGGTTTCAAAGGGTGGAAGTTAATTGGAATTGAGTACTTAGGTGGCATCTGGAAAGGGGATTCCCCCCGCTCCTTTGAGCACCTCCAAAGGGAATACAACCTACACCAGTCGCAAAGATATCATCGTATACGACTCCTACATGCCCTCCGGTCACACATACAAGGAGGTACGTCTAATCCGGAGTACTCCCCAATGGAGGATAGGTTGTTACTAGACCCCATTATGGAGAAACCCACATCTACCATTTATCGTAAATTAATAAACAACATACCCGACCCCCTGACCGCTCTTAGGGCAGCTTGGGCCAAGGATCTTGGCAATATCGACGATGAGGATTGGCAGGATGCGATTCAGAGTCCTAGAGAAATTGCGATCCGTTCAAGGTTCAGACTGGTACAGCTAAAAATCCTTCATCGTACCTACTATCCCCGCACGCACCTTTTTGCATGGGGCAAGAGTCACTCGGCATTATGTGTATCCCCTTCTGGACGAGGGTCACAGACATGTCTAGGGTGGTGGGGGAGACGGTTCCGATGGAGCCTAAGTGGCTTTTATTCATGATTAAAGGGGACACTGACTGGTCTAGGTATGTGGAAATATGGCTGGCCCTGGCAGCGGGAGTGGCGAAACGGAAGGGGGTGCTAGGGGGTGGGGGGCACAGCTACCCCCGCGGTGGGAGGAATGGGAGCGTGACCTTGACTGGTGCCAAAGGGCCGAAGAAACTGTATACAAAAGCAGGCAGTGTACTAAGAAATGGAAGAAAGTGTGGGGGCCTTGGCGGAAATACAGAGAATCTGGGGCAGTCATGGAGGGGTGAGGGAGATGATAATTGTTGATTGTCCTTGCTGTTCCCCAACGATTATTTTCTTGTCAACTCTTGTGTTATCTCCCAATGTGCTATATAGATATTGTTTTGTACTGAATGGTCTCATGAGCATTGTTAATAAAAAGATTTATATAAAAAAAAAAATAAAAAAAAGTCCGTTGTCACAGCACTGATTTTTATCTAAATTAGACTACTGCAATGGACTATATATTAATATGAAGCATTAATTATTGGCAAAACTCCAGATCTTACAGAATGCAGCAGCACATTTGATTTTCGGCCTTCCCAAACACTATTCGGCCTCGCCGGCACTGCACACACTACTACACTGGCTGCCTATACAGAAAATAATAACTTTTAAGGCCCTGTGCATAGTCTTTAAGGCCCTACACAACTCTGGACCAGACTATTTCATTCAGAAATTTCGTTGGTACTTGCCTTCTAGATCTCTCCGCTCCATGAACTCTAAAAATGTGACAGTCCCCATCTTTAGGAAAGCTCGATGTGGTGGCAAATGTTTTGTGGCTAGCACCGCAAAAAATCTGGAATTCCCTTCCTCTTAACCATAAAGATTCACAAAACCTTCTCCAATTCAGAAAGGCTTTGAAAACTTGGCTTTTTAATCATGTATTTCTCTCAAGGAGAGCCTCACAAAAAAGGAAAAAAGACTTAGTGTGTTCTCCTATTCTCTGAGTACTCTGGCTCCTCCCGAGGCAGCGCCAAGCCACCTTTGGGTAATCGAGCGCTATATAAACTATATATATTAACATAACATTAACATATATGTAATGAGAAGTCAAGCAGCAGTTCACTCCGGAAATGGCACATGCAACAGAGTAGTTAAGAATGAAGATGAATAAACCAGATAAAGCAGGCCCACTGCTAATATACCTTTGGTGACTAGCAATGGCAGCCCCTTTGCCAAAAACAGTTAAAAAAAAAAAAAACCTCAGGCAGTTAAGTGTGCAGACAAGCAAAGGAAAATAGTTCAGACTAGCACACAAGCAAATCACGGGGCCGAGTGAGGACGGCCAACAATCAGCCTCACAGGAATAGAATAGAGGCAGAGCATCTGGCAATAATGAAACAAAGTAGATCGAACCAAAAATACTGATTGTCTGCATCACAACCGTACAGAGGAAGGAGGTGAAAGGAGATTGAGTTCTGTCACACTGACATTGGAGATGCATGGCGCAAGCGGCACTCAAGGAGAAACATTCTCATACGAAGGCAACCCGGAGATGATGGAACTGACAGAACACTGCATTGCAGAATACTGCCGTAGGGGAACAACTAGGCATGAAAATCAGTTGGCATCACAAGCAGATTTCAACACACCACCTGCAAAGGTTGCAGCCCAATTAACCCAACAGCCCCAGCATCTTCCAAGATCAGATGCTCCTCTAAAAAAATCCAGCAGGAAAACAACCAGAAATTTCCCCCTCCAAGGGCTGGGTTGTCATGTCATCTGTATGAAGTTGGGACGAGGGGAGAGATGTGGGGTTGTGAGATAGACACTAGGAAGCTCAGCAGACAGAGGTTCTGGACACTGGACTCCAAGGCCTCTGATCATGTGTGAAAAGGAAGGGGAGAGAAAAGGAAGCCTTGTGACAGGCAGACGAGGAACGATGACCAGAGGCAAGCTCGGGTCGTGTCTAGGAGTGTGTAATTAGGGAGAATAAAACACGCTTAGAAACACATGGTAGTCAGAGTGTGTTCCTTAAGTCACCGCCCAGCAATTGCAGGAAGATGCGAAAACTACTGGGAACAATTTACTGGTGAGTCGACTCCTATGCTGGTTTCATTCACTGTGGCCTCTGAGCTGTCTTTTAGCCTGGGTTATCCAAGAGTAAAACTATTCACACAAGTCTCAACCTGGGGCATGAGCCCCAAACTTCCTTTAAGTTTGTTTCTCCTTTCCTTCTGTTGTGTTATTATATAATTAATGAGAAGCATATCCACCGCTCCTCTAGGCTAGTATCACACACTGACAACCTTGGGCACACAATCAATAAAACCTAGCACTGGCTCAAGAAGTGTTTGCACAGAAAAGCTATATGTGCATGACACTGCTTTTTAGGTTTCGCCTACGCAGCGCGCATGCGCTGCATAGGAGAACCTTTAGCCGTCGCTCTGCTCTTTTTGGAAGCACATACTCGTGCTTGTGGCGGCATCCACCTTGCGGGAGCGAGCAGGGGCGCACCACAAGCACGAGTATGTGCTTCCAAAAAGAGCAGACTGCTCTCCCAAGCGCGCGCCCCTCTCTCCTCGCCCACATGTCCCGGCCACTCACTCGCTCCGCCCTCTCCGTCTCGCGTCTCGGCGTCTGCTCAACTTTCTGTGATTCTGGGCAAATCACTTAATCTACCTGTGTCTTCCATGTACTACGCCAGCGATATTATTTGGATGTCAAGGGAGCATCTCTCTTGTCTCCCTTCTTCGCGCTGCCTCTCTAGACGTGTCCCGCTGCTGTCTCGCGCCCTCTGCGTTTGGCCGCCTCCCTCTCACTCCGCTCACAATCCCAGCTTTATTGACATGATTGGAATGCAAGTATTGCCAATTACTTACAAATGGAGTTAGATAGACGCCGATTCGGAGCGTGGCCAGCATCTTTCTCCTGCCGGCTCCACCACCCTCACAGAACCTTGACCGGTTACACCGATCATACAGCCTCAACCAGCAGCATCGACGCGGGTATGGAACCCTGACCGGCCGCATCCCACCACTGCATGGAGCAGTGACAGACTGCAGCACCCCCTGCAGGCCTCAGTGGTTTAGGGTGCCACAGCCCTTCTGCCTGAGTGCCCTTCATAGTCGTGACAATCCCATGCAGTGAGACACCATCACCGCCTGCATACCGGTGCCGCCTCAGGTCACCTTATGACCTGAAAACCCAGTCTGCACGTCAGCCAGAGGCATCACCGCTACCAGCCTCGGCACCACCAGCTTGTGTCACTATACTCGATCCACGCTACCCTGGACATCAGGGAACCGAACAGCAAACTTGCCAGACCAGTGCTAGATTCCCCACAGCTGGCCACCTCATCACCGCTGGTTATTAGGAGCACATAGTAGTTGCCAGGTCCGGCCTGCCAGCCTGTGTGCAGCCCGATAAGCAAAACTGTCCCTTAGAACATCAGAGAACCATTGACAAAGCCAATAGCCCTAGCTTGTTGTAGGTGTAATGTTACATGGTGTATTAAATATCTGGATGCAGTGACAGGAGCAGCAAAATACCAGTCTGGCGGCACACTATGCTACGCACAGATTTTCAGTTTACATGTTTTAAGCCAACATTTTAATTACATTGGCCACGCCCTTAGAGAGACCCTTCCAGTTTTTCACCCCACTTAAAGCCCTCCAGGACACCTGCTTTTACTTCTCCCGCAATGCGTCCACACAACCGGAGATGCTGCGCCCTCTAATCCATGTTAACACATTTTTAATTTATGTGTTTTTGACACATTAAAACATTTACAATATCGCCCCAAAGTATCGGAGCTCACCAGTGAGATCCAGAGTTTCTCATCTCCGGCCATGCTTGTAACTCGGAGTGGCAGCCTGCAAGTACCATGCTAGTGTTTTTTACGCAACGTCTTTTTCAGAGTTCTCACAATTGCAAAGGAGCAATAAAAATAGGACTATGTCTCCCCAGCTAAGCTTCCAAAGCGAGGCTGCCACAGATGCCTGGGAGCGGTCTCGTCTGGATTAGTAAACACGGAAGCAGCACCATTCAGATTAGTTTTCCAGGCTGGGAGAAACTGCTCCTTCCTCTGTTACACACTAGTAACAAGAAAGCTCCACCACCCTGTTGTGCTTCGTTCTCTCACTTCACACTGCTCTTTGATTTTTCTACTTTGTGTTCCTCTTTCCAAAATACATTTTGCGATAACTGCCAGCTCACCCTGCTTTTGCAGGTGTTGTTTTCCTCCAACTAGTTGCTTCGGGCTTTGTATGACAGTGATGTATAAACATAATAAATAAAAAAATGCCATCAGCACTTCTATATTAATGGCATGCGTGGGCGCTTAAAAATGCCAGAGCGTTCACAGTTTTTTGTTTCCTCTTGTAACAAGAGAGGAGCAGTTCACACGAGTTAGAACCGTTCAACCATTCATGAATTCATTTTTATTTTTTAAACTGAAAAACACAAGTCAATGTGCTACGAAGGAAAGAACAAACATATATTGTACAGAATAGTACCTTTAGTCTTTTCAGAGCTAAAAGCTCCTTTTAACACAAGTTCTGCATTATTGGCAATAATTTTTGCATCATGCAGTAAAAAAGTCAAATTAAAGTGCAAAAGTAAATATTTAGAAATATCAGTATACATTTTTGTAGAAATCTATTCGTGTAACAATAAAACTACTGTAGGGCATGATTATAAAGCTGTCATCTAGGCAGTGTTGCAGCTGTGTCTCTGTTCCCCGTGGTAATTCCTCATTCTAAGTCCTCTAGACAGTGCTGCAGCTGTGTCTCTGATCCAAGTGGTAATTCCCCATTCTAAATCATCCAGGCAGTTTTGCAGCTGTGTCTCTGTACCCAGTGAAAATTACTTATTCTTAGTCATCTAATCAATGCTGCTAGCTGCTTCTCTAGTCCAGTGGTAATTCCTCATTCTTAGTCCTCTACACACTGTTTCAGCTGCTCCTCTGGTCCCAGTGGTAATTCCTCATTCTAAGTCCTCTAGCAAAGCTGCAGCTGCTTACTTGGTCCCAATGGTAATTCCTCATTTATAAGTCCTCTAGGCAATGCTACTAGCTTCTACTCTGGCCCGTCAGTAATTCCTCATTCTAAGTCATCTAGGCAGTGCTGCAGCTGTGTTTTTGATCACAGTGGTAATTCTTCACTCTTAGTCCTCTAGGCAAGCTGCTAGCTGCTTCTCAGGTCCCGTCGGTAATTCCTCATTCTAAGCCCTCTAGACCGTGCTGCTAGCTGCTTCTCTGGTCCTGTAGGTAATTTCTCATTCTAAGCCCTCTAGGCAGTTTTGTTAGCTGCTACTCTGGTCCCGTCGGTAATTCCTCATTGTTAGTCCTCTAGGCAGTGCTGCGACTATGTCTCTGTTCCCATTCGTAATTCCACATTCTTAGTCCTCTAGGCAGTGCTGCAGCAGCGTCTGTTCTTAGTGGTAATTCCTCATTCTTAGTCCTCTAGCCAGTGCTGCTAGCTGCTTCTCTGGTTCCAGTCGTAATTCATCATTCCTAGTCTTCTAGGCATTGCTGCAAGCTGCTTCTCTGATTCCGTTGGTAATTCCTCATTCTAAGTCCTCTAGGCAGTGCTGACAGATAGCTACTACTCTGGTCCGGTCAGTAGTTCCTCATTCTAAGTCATCTAGGCAGTGCTGCAGCTGTGTCTCTGGTCACAGTGGTAATTCCTCATTCAGTGCTGCTAGCTGTTTCTCTCGCCCCAGTGGTAAATCCTCATTCTGAGTCCTCTAAGCAGTGCTGCTAGCTGCTACTCTGGTTCTGTTGGTAATTCCACATTCTAAGTCCTCTAGGCAGTGCTGCAGCTCTATCTCTGTTACCAGTGGCAATCCCTCATTCTTAGTCCTCTAGGCAGCTCTGCTAGCTGCTTCTTTGGTCTCATCGGTAATTCCACATTCTAAGTCCTCTACACAGTGATGGTACCTGCTTCTCTGGTCTCATCTGTAATTTTTTTTCTCTAAATCCTCTAGGCAGTGCTGCAGATGTGTCTCTGTTCATACATCCACTCTCTCCAAATGACAAGCATTGGCATAGCCAATAGGTCTCGACTTTGGGACCTCTAAGTGTTTAGTTATCCAGCACAATATCCTTGGTGCAACAACATCAACTGTTGCATGGCTAAACACTTATAAGGTTCCAAAGACGAGACCTATTGGCTATGCCAATGCTTGTTTGTGTAGTGATGGGCACTAAAATGCATTCGACTAATCTGCAATACATGGCTCTAAGGTGAGGACATGCCAAATGTTCGTCTTACTTCCTGACCAAAGTTCATAAAGCTATTATTGCCCATACTTTGCTCTCGACTCTTACCGAACTGGTTTTAACTATCAAACAAGGTTTCCAGAGTTGTTCACCTCTTTACTAGCTCACTAAACAGTACTTAATATACATATATGTTTGTGATATTTGTATAGCACACGCCTAGCCGAAAAGGCAGCAGCTGTACAGGGTCATAGGTAAAGACATTAAACAAGTGAATAGAAGGGTAGTGGGGTTCTGAGAGTGGAGTGGAACATTACTTCATCTTGATGTAATGTTCTTCAAAGAGTTATGTTTTCTGCTCCTTCCTAAACAGGAGCAGGGTTGGGAAGATCCTGATGTACACAGGATGTTCCAGATCAGTGGTCTTCAAATTGTGGGGCACGCCCACCCCCGCCATGAGGGGTCCATGACTGCATTCCCAGGGGGCGTGCAAATGCCACTGCAACTACTTGTAAATGAATATGGCCTGGAAGCGCAACTTGTTTATTTGGCGCTTTTCCAGGTTGTTTTCACCTACATGCACAGTTGAAGCGCTGATTTTTTTTAAAATTTGTACCGTGTTCCTGGGTGTCATGGGTTTGGGGGATCACTAAGAGATGGAGGGGTCAAAGATGTGGCTAATAAGAGTAAAATATTATGTACGTTTTTTTTTTTTCACTTTCAGATAACATAAAATAACTTGCACATATTACATGGAAAAAAATGCAAGTTAAGCTAGTCATTACCGCAGTTGGCTAACGTGATCACAGCAGAAGTTCGTGTGTGACCAGAGTCATAGAATTGAATTTTAGTTGGCGTAGTGGGAAATAGTGACTTGTGTATATATGGTGATACGAATTCCCAGCCTGTGCCAGAAAGCCATATGAATATGTGAATCATTATTTATATCTATATATTTTAGTAATAAGCAAAGCCACTGGAATTAGGTGACTGCGCCAGTGTTATATTCCGCATAATTATGGATATGCCGCATTTGCCACATAATCCATCATCTGCTGTATAATCTGCAGATTTTAACAAAAGTCGATTTTGCTTCAGGCCCAAGCGAATCAAAAGTTACTAAAAACATTGCAATGTGTTCCCGCGCAGTGGAATGCCCTTGGCAAAAGTTGACTGATCATCTTTCAGATGTTTATTGCTGCATTTGGTTGTGAAAACCGGCACTAATTAGGTGAAATCTTTGCCCAGATAGTGTCACCAAGAGTTAGAAATTGACAAAATAATGAAGTAATATCACAGAATATGCTGCATTATTCCGGATAATTTGCCTTTTCTTGACTCAATTTATTAAACAAGGTCGTATAATTTGGTCCTCTACTGCCTCACAATTCCAGTGGCACATGTAATACGTAATCAGCCTATACCCATTTACATTTTTATTAGTGTCCATTAAAAGGACGTACTCCAGAACTCAAATGGTCACACCCTCTGGTTACCTCTCAAGTAGAATAAATCATTGTCAACTTGGACATCCAAATTACTCCATCAGTTAAAGCCTATACTGGCTCCCAAGCAGCCTTTATATCTAGTGATTAACCAATTGCACACATTTACATTTCTTTCAGGTAGCAGGCACCATGGTGAGAAGGTGTGTTTCTTAATTCGTTTTCTGTACCTCTCGTGGCTTCACAGCAGTGGAAACCCCGCCCCCCCCACCCACCCCACCCTCCTTTAACTTTCAGGCAGGGGCATCTCAAGATCAGCCTTAACTTTTTGTAAAAGGTGGAGTCCAGGGAGTGATAGGGAGGAGCCCAGCATGGCTACATTCAGAAGCAGAGCCCTGATCTTCCTGAACCCGGAGCCTCAGAGTAATGACCCAGGAGAAAAAGGCAAGGAGTTAGAGCCATGGATAGTCTCAGAGATGAGGATGCTCATTTGTTGTTTATAAATGGACAGAGACTGCTTGCTTTGACTATCCCCTGGGGAATATATGAGGTCTTTTTTTTAAGGGCCATGACTAACTAACATTAGTGCAGCAGGTGCTGTGGCTCTGGGATCAAGGGTGTTAGTGGCCTCTGCACCCCAGTTATGGATGTCCTCCCACAAAAAAAGAGCAGCTGGGGGCTCATTTGCTAGTACTAGGGTCCAGATCACACTTGCTGTGCATTGAACAGAGCCCAAACAACAGGGGAAGGGTTGGGAAAATCTATTTTGTGATGGCCCAGTGAAGTGGACAGCACAAACAGCCTGCTTCACAGAGCTGTAGGTATCATTGGTGCTACAGGTGCAGTGGTACTAGGGCCCTGCAGCACGAGGGCCCAACTAAAACAATTATGGCTCTGTTACTACCCTTCAATGCTTGCATTGGGACCTATTGCACATTTGCAGTGCCAATGTTGCTTTGGGCTGCTTAGCAATGGCCCATGAAGGGGAAAACGGAAGCAGAGGAGACACCTTAGTCGAGACTCACAGGGAGGGAAGGGGGAGGGGGAAGCTGGGAGCCCATGCTTTTAACAAAGGGCAGAATACACAGCCCATTTCTCAAGGCAGTAGCTAACATTAGTGAAGTAGGTGCAGCAGCACTTGGTTCCAAGGGTCTGAGGGGTCCACTGTATCACAGTTATGACTTTTTCTTTAACAAAATGATACGGGGATAATTTTCCTTGCTAGCATTAGGGCCGAGGGCAACTTTGCTACAAACGAACGGGAAACGTGGGAGGTTTTCTTTCCTAAAAGGGTGGAGATGTGGCCTAATGGTGACAGCTGTCAACTTTGGAATTGGAGAACCAGAATCAAGTCCCAGCATTGGCTCAACAAGCTGTGATTTAGGGCAAATCACCCCATGCCTAAAAAAAAATATGAATCTGACCTTGTGTAATGTAACTGGTGCTCATGTAAAGTGCTCCAATGTACTGAGTTTGTGTTATACAAAAAGGTAGAGACAGAGACGGTTTTAAGATTGGAGCAATGATCAGGTATGGTTGGAAAGGGGTGAATGAGGCAGAGAAGTTAGCCAGCTACGCGGGGCGGAATCTATCATTACTGCAGCAGTTGCATTGGGGCCCTGAAGTGAGAGGGGCTTGCAACACCCCGATTTTGGGGAGCATTGTTTTTTGGTCAATTTCGGTTTCTGTCTGATGAATTTGCTTTGTTAGAAGGCTCACATTTATTGTGCATGATAACTACAAAAAGCCTCCCTGAAATGATCTCATAAGCCCTGCCCCCTGCACTCAGCCCTGCGCTATAGCTCCCCCAATCCCTGTGATAAACTTTTGAAGAGGGACCCTGACTTCAAAACATTTTTGCTTGGGGGGCTCAGATCAAAAAGTTTAAACACCTCTGTTCCAGATCTTTGGGAGTTTAAATGGTGATGGCCTGTTGCCATGTCTTTTTTCCATATTTCATAAACAAGTCATGATGTCTCGTGCATTGTTAAAGAAACAGCAATGACCTATAATTATTTTCTTGGGATCTTGATATAGGCCTCCGGACACAGGGTAACAGAACACTTTACAGTAAGTATGAAATAAAGTAACAATGAACAAGCAGGTCGTAAGGCAAGAATTAAGGTCTTCAGGGAGAGAGGGACATCTTTGTAGTACAGGTACAATAGGTGGGTCCAAATAATGTAATGTGGTTTAGGAAATACTGTTTGAGCTTCGTTTTAAGTCAAAGGCTGGTGTGGTCTGTTGGATCTGTGGAGAAATTTCAAATTCTTAATACATTGCCAGGGTGTTATTTCAGGGTGGAGGACTTTCCTAATCGGGAACTGTGCAGCTTGAACAAAGATTTATTTCTTTATGTTCCGTTTCATCCACAAAGCACTTATATTTATGGTTTCTTCATGTGAATCACCTTGTAGGTGATCGACGCTATTCTTATGTGCTGAGCAGAGGTTTGTGGGAAGCATACCTGAAGATGTAAAGATCGGCATTATGCACTGAAATCTTTTTATACTTGAAACTAGACTGGCTGCTCAATGAAGGACTACTTTGAGAGGTGGGTAAGATTTGGGAAAGCTAGTCAGTAGCACAGGAGGCGAGATTTGAAACTATAGGGACATAGAAGTTAGAATCTGACATTCTTGGTCTTTTTTGACCTGGACATCGGGGGGGTGCTTTTGAGTTTGCAACCAAGAGATATTCTTGTGGTAATAGTTTTTGATGCAAGGCCCATGCCTGAGTTGACAGTTCGGGCTGGACTGTACCCATGAGGCACAGGGTCAAGACTGATTTGCATATAGCTAGGTCTGAACTGGGGTGGCGAAGTGAGCTAAAGAACGATGATGGATTCAACCCAGATCTGTGACTGGGGGTGAATGTCTGAAAAGTTTCAGCGCTCAGTCCATCATCTCCTTGTGTTTGAGTTGATATGACATTTTGATGGAAAATTCCTGCCCTTTTGCCGTGAGAAGGAGAAATTCTGAAGGAGTCTTCTGGTGGTTACATTTTAGTTTGTTTTTTGTCATCCAATTCTGAATTTCTTTAATGGAGGAGAACTTAATTTTAATATATAGCTGGGTATCATCCGCATACTGATAAAAAGAGATGCCATGTTTTGTTAGCACATCACCTAGAGCAGGTGATGAGAATGGAGTTCCAGGGTACTCCACAAACAACAGAGAATACAGAAAGAATTTCCTATTTGAATGAGTAGAGTTCTGTCAGAGAGATAGGATCTAAGCCAGTCTAGGACTGCTCCTGCTATTCTTATTCGGTTTCATAGGGGAGTGATCTACAGGAATCAGGAGGTTGGAATTTTCCTTCAGCAAAGAGACACAAAGCGTAATACACAATTCTGAAGCTGGAGGTTTCATTGCTATGTCCAGAAAGGTATCCAGATTTGAAATTGCCTGGATGCCTGTTACTGGTGTGGCCCTTTGGGTGGCAGGCTCCCGATCTTTAAAGAATATGTTAAAGGAAGTGTAAACCTGTGATGGGCCTCCAATTGTCAAGCACATCTGGATTTTTTTTTTAATATGTTTTATTGATTTTCAAAAAGCAAACAACATACATTTATACATTATTGTATTTGCCCCCTTCCATTCCTTGCTCTCAGCCATCAGCGCATCTCATAGTCTTGGTCGGTTGCACCACAGGACTATAAACCGGAGCAATTTGTAGAATACTCTCGCTGACTAACGTAAACACCCAATAAAGCCCCCCTTATACCGCCCTCTTACCCCTCCCTGCCCAAACCACCAGTGTGCCCAATCCATTCGCAGTTCACTAGTGCAGCAATCACAATCCTGATCATTATAATGTTCTGGGTACTCGCAACACAATACCCCTCTGATGCGCCCGCCCCCTATGGAATCAAATTACTGCGACGCATGGGAGGTTCTCTGCTGTTCGGTCGCTACCTCGCGGGGCGGTGACTCCATTGCTGCCCCCAAGTCTGAGCCCCCCTCTGATTCCTGCTCGGGTACTTGCAGCGCTGCTACCAGCGCCTCCCACGCCTTCGCTGCCTCCAATGATTTTTCATTCTCTGTGCGTGCGGCCTGCTGGAATCTAAGTGTGCTTTCACTCCGTGCCCACTTGAGTAACTCCGCCCTCCATCTCCCAAAAGCGGGCCCTCTCGCTGCTTTCCAATGGGATGTAATCTCCCTCTTAGCTAATACCAGTCCTAAATCAATAAACTTGCTCGTCACTTTCGTCTTAGGGGTATGCGGGAACCAATGCAATAAACAAGTACCCTGGTCAGTTTCTATGTTACGGTCAGTTACCTCCCGTAGTGTCTCAATCACGGTTTCCCAATACCTTCCCAGCTGGGGACAACCCCACATCATATGCTGAAAATTCGCCCCCTCCAAACTACATCGTGGGCACCTGGCAGCGTCCATGTCAAAATATCGATTAAGTCTGGCAGGTGTTAAGTACGCCCTATGCAAAATGAAAAAATTAACCAATTGAAACCTGGCGTTCCTCGTACTTTTCCAGTTCCTCCGGACTAACTGCGCCCAGGTCTTCTCAGGGATCTCTTTACCTAAGTCCTCCCCCCATTTCCCTTGCAAATCTCGCAGTGGTTCCAGCCTCTCAGTCAGCATGCGCTTGTAAAGGCACGTGATCGCTTTAAAGGTGCCCGCTGCCATTACCACGTATTGACAAGCCATCGAGGTCTGCGGCTCCAATAGTCCCTCCCTCCAATGGCATTGTATTGCCGACACTAGGGCGGAGTGCAGTAAATAATCTCCCCGGGGGAGACCGTACCTGTCCTGCAAGTCCTGGAATGGCAACAGTTCCCCGTCACCATAAAGATCACCCACCATCTGCACCCCCAAAGCTTCCCATTCGGCAAGTGCTGACCAGTCCCCGCCATGTGGGAGGGCCGTGCACATCCCCAGAGGGATCTCCGGAGCATAAGGACGAGTCACCCCAGCCCCGCGCTGACACCGATTCCAGCAGAGTCTCAACGTCTTCTCTTCGCCAGTGAGCTGCCCAAGACTTAACCGCTGCTGAAGAACAATAAAGGACAAGACATGCCGTTGGACCCATTTCCCGTCAGGGCCATCCGGGCCCCGGAACTCCCGAGCCACTGCTTGAGTAAGCCACTGTAATTGGGCCGCAAGGTAATATAATTCCAAATCCGGCACCGCCAGACCCCCATCATCCCTCGGACACATCATTGTCGTCAGGGCCACTCTTCGCCTGCCATTTCCCCACAAGAACCCTCCAACCATGGTGCGGAGTTGCCTAAATATGGAGCCTGGGACCCAAATCGGTAGCGTCCGAAAATAATACAGAAGCCGGGGGAGCGCCACCATCTTCAAAAGTGCCACCCGGCCCGCCACTGAGAGCGGCAATGTGCTCCAAAAGGCAAAACTGCTCTTGAGGCCTCGCATGGCCCTTCCTACATTACCCTCCAGCAAGTCCTCCGAAGTATGATATATATTAGTGCCAAGATAAGGTAAGCATCTAGATTCCCAGCGAACCCCTGCGACCTGATCAAGCTCCACCTCTGACGGCAACACCGGGAACAAACATGTCTTCTGCCAGTTCACCCCCAGCCCGGATACCCTACCAAACTTATGGAGCAGTCGCTTCGCTCCCACTAAAGCCTCTTCCGTGGTCACAAGGAAGATTAATAAATCATCCGCATAGAGGGAGATATACTGCGTGTCCACACGAAGGACCAACCCGGAGTAATATATCCCTAGTCGGGCATGGGCAGCTAACGGCTCAATGGCCAATGCGAATAACAATGGAGAGAGCGGGCACCCCTGCCGTGTCCCCCGGCCCACTGAACAGGAAAGAGAAATTGTCGCTCCCGTACGCACGCGAGCTGTCGCCGACTGATATAGTATTGCCGTCCATCTCACAAATGGGTCCCCAAGTCCCATCGCTCTCAAGACCCCAATTAAATACGGCCATTCCAGGCTATCAAAGGCCTTTTCAATGTCTACTGAAAGGATCGCCGCCTCGGGGGTCATATTATGGCCCTCCCCCAAAATGCGTAAGAGGCGTCTCACGTTAGTCGCCGTGGTGCGCTTTGGGATAAATCCTGCTTGATCACTATGGACTAGCTGCACCATGTATGGAAGGAGCCGCGTCGCAAGAATCTTACTAAGTATTTTATAATCAGTAGTTAACATGGACAAGGGGCGGTACGCCGCCCTGAGCAAGGGGTCTCTGCCCGCTTTTAACAAAGGGATGATGATGGCCTCACGAGTGGAGGCAGGCAACCGTCCCCGGGCCTGGCCCTCTCGGAAAACCGCCAGCAGCCTAGGTGCCAGTAGATCAACATAAGTCGAATAAAACTCTATCGGCAACCCATCGGAGCCCGGCGTTTTATTGCGTGCCATATGTTTAATCGCTCCCCGTATTTCCCCCTCGGTGATTTCCCGCCCCAGAATATCCGCCTGCGACCTCTCCAGTCTTGATAGATTTACCTCCACTAAGAAGTCCTCCAGTTCCGCGTCCGAGGTCCGGAGCCGGCTTTCATACAAGTCGGTATAATAGTCGAATAACAATCCATTAATGTCCCACTGAGTATAAACTGGGGTCCCCGCAGGCGATGTCAAAGCCATAATAGGCGAGCCCCTAGAGACCGGATTAGCCAACCAGGCCAATAAAGTACCCGTCTTATCCCGTTCTGCATGTGCCCGCACCAGGTACGCCTTGTGGTCAAAACAGCGCAGCCTCTCTACCTGTACTGCCACACATTCCCTAGCTGCTGCAACCTCGCCCTGCACTTCTGGGTTCCCATAGTGGGCCCGTTCCGCCTGCCGCAGCCGCTGCTCCGCTGTGTCTACGTCGGAAAGGAGAGTCTTTCGTACTCCCGCCGCGTGGGATATGCATAGACCCCTCACTACGACCTTAAAAGCATCCCATTCCAATGCCAAGCTCGACGCTGTGCCCTCATTCTCATGGAAGTAGCGCTCCACTCCAGCCTGTACCTCGGCGCGGAAGACAGGGTCCTCCAAAGCCTCCGGACGCAAGCGCCAAGTTGGGATTAAAGGCCTCTCCCTAGTCCAATTCATTATCAGCAGCAATGGGTTGTGATCCGAGACCGTCCGTGCCAGGTACTCACTAAGACGGACAGTGGCATGGATATCCGGAGAACACAACACAGCATCTAACCGCACGTGTAAGTCATGCAACGCAGAGAAGTAGGAATAATCCCTCTCTTCCAAGTGCTGCGCCCGCCAGGTGTCTATGAGCCCCCACTTATCCTGCCAGTCTTTCCTGACTCTAGATAGCCTATGAATAGGAGCCTCGGGTAACGGGGGATGGGACCTGTCCATATGAGTGACAGAATTGAAGTCCCCTCCCATTATCACTGGGCCAGTCATGAAAGGCGCCAGCTTCCCCGACAGCCAAGCAAAAAAGGCGGCCTGGTCCAGGTTGGGGGTATACACACTGCATAACGTCACTTCCTTACCGTCCAATCTTCCCATGACCGCTACGAACCTCCCTTCCGGGTCTACCAGCTGTTGTGTCGGCTGAAAGGGAACCCCAGCCCTGACCCATATCAGTGCGCCCCTGGCAAAAGCAGAGTAAGCCGTGTAAAAAAGCTGCTCTCTCCACCTACGCCGCAGCGCTAGCCCCTCAGATCGGTCGACATGAGTTTCCTGAAGAAAGGTGATCTGCACCCCCCTACGCACTAAATAGGCGTGTATCTTGTATCGCCGCTGCATCGTGTGCATTCCCCGTACATTCCAGGTAATACATTTCAATTCAGGTGATATCCCCATATTGATTTCTTGCCCACATCCTGAACAGTACTCCCTCCAATGGCACACCGGTGGCGCTAACTATTCCCGAACAGAAAACTGAAAATCCCCAACTAACCCTCCCCAGAATAGGTTCTAAAACTCTAGTACCCATCCAAACCTGTCTCGAACTGTATCCCTGGTCTCTACCAGGGGTCCACTTAAGGACCTAAACTAGGGGGGGGTGCTCTAGAGCCGAGAAGAACTGGGTCCCTACCTCCGTGGAACCTAATTCCATGCCCCACCAAAGTAACCTCCGTACCGTCACAAATATTCCGCATTAAAGAGGGCTGCTCCGGACAGGCATCCCCCCCATCATAACTGTTCCCGCCCCCCGGTCTCAATCTCCCTCTTAGGGGTGCCAATGTTTTTGCCATTCCGCCCCCCACTCAACATATGGAACTCAGTTACTCGACCTCAGGCGTCCACAACCTCATCTGCAGTCCCAGGAGTAACATGTGGCAACAGGATACTCCCAGTGTCAGTGCCAGCAGAGTCTGTCCCAACAGATCCCTTCTCTGTGTCTGTCGCGGCTGTCGTCTCTCGTCCCTGAGCCCGGGAGATCTCCGTCACGGCCTGCAATGCCGACAATCTCTCCGTCTGTGTCATAGTAAGGCGCTGTGCTCCTGGGCGATATCGTCTGGTACGTCTCGTGCGGCGTGAGTGCAGCGCTTCTACTTGATGCCCTGCACCACGTCCCGCTTTTCCCAATCCCGCTCTGTAGGAGTCCAACCAGCTCCAGGCTTCTTCAGGGTCAGTGTAAAAGTACGTGGCACCATCCATCATCACCTTCAGGCGTGCTGGGAACAGCAGAGAATATTGGATACCTTCTTCCCTGAGCGCCTTCTTAACCTCTAAAAACGAGGCCCGATGGCGCGGCACCTCGAACGTGTAATCCGGGAATAGCGTCACATTGCTGTTATCCACCTTAAACGGGCCCGTCGTGCGAGCCTTGCTCAGGAGCAAGTCTCTGTCCTTATAATGGAGGAGTCGCGCCACCACCGGTCTGGGAGACCTCCCAGGCGCCAACTGCTTAGCCGGGACCCTATGCGCCCGCTCCAAAGTGTAGAAGGGAGTCAAGCCCTCCGGCGCCACCTCAGTCCGCAGCCAGGCTTCCAAATAGGCCACCATGCTGGCCCCTTCCACACCTTCCGGCAGACCCACCACTCGGATATTATTCCTTCTATTACGCCCTTCCGTGTCTTCGGCCCTTCGCTCCAGTACCTGTAGTCGCCGGCGCACTTCTCCCAGCTGGGCATCCAACGTCTTCTGCGCCGGCTCCAGGGTCTCCAAGGTGGTCTCGGTCTGCCTCACCCGGTCAGCCAGCTTTGCGTGATCCGCTCTAAGGAGGCCCAGGGTCACCTGTGCTATGTCTTGCTGCAGCGCATCCCTAGTGTCCGTGATAGCCTTAAGGATCTGGTCCACCTGCTGCTGCATCAGGCCCTCCGGGTGAAGCTCCACATTGTCCTGCTGGCGATGTTCCGCCACGTCTACCTCTGGCTCTTGGTGGGCCCCCCCCTGCTTGCCCCGTGGCTTCCCCATGGGTTTCAATTCCCCCGGTTCCAGCCGTGGAGGGGGGTATACTCTCGTGTCGCCGAACTCAAGCCGCCAGCTGCACTCTCCACCACTCGCCAGAAGGCACCGTGGGCGACTCACCACCTCAGCTATTCGCTCCCTCCAGGGCTCGTGGTGTTCCTCTGGCTGGTGCAAGCTCTTCTGATCTCCTTACACATTCGGCTGGCCTGTCTTCCAGGCCTGCTCCCCATCTGCGTGTGCCTCCGCCGATACCACCACAACGCGACAAGCCCAGTCCCGGCGCAGTGTTCCCCGGTGGATCTGGAGTCCCTTTCACTGCACCGTTAAGGGCTGCGGTCTATCCATATACCGCCACCCGGGCCTCCGAGCCGTCACGTCTGGGGCCCAGGCGGTGTTCCACCTGTACAATCCTGAGTGTCTCTCCAGGTGCGGGTCGCGTTAGGCCTTCCGCGTGATGTAGACCTCCTGCTGCAACTCGGGCCAGTAGGCTATCCCGGGAGGGCCCCCTTTCCCAACAGAGGCGCTTGACCCACCCTCGCGGCCTCCCGGTGCACCGTCCTGCCGCCCCGCAGGAAATCCTGAGCGAGTGCTGGTAAATGGAAAGAAATGGGGCAGGCGGTGGCTCGCCGTCTCTGTCACTCCTGCGCGATTCAAGGCGAGGTCTTCTGCATGCCACCCCTCTGCCCCCTGTCGCAGTGAGCTGCCATCTCCTCCGGCCTCAATGTTGGCGCCCCATATTAATCGCCGGTGCTGATTTCTCCTCCGCTTCCCGGGCCTCGGTCTCGCTCGCCTCTCCGCCCCACTCGCTCCTCACGGCGCTGCACGACGGGCTCCGGGGGCCCGCCCCAACCTCGCAGGATCTCTCGCCACCCAGCCGCGGCACGGGCCGCACACCGGCTCCCGCTGTTTGCGGACTCCTCGGCAGGGGTCAGGTGAAATCCAGCCCGGGGCTCCTCGGCGCCTCGTCCAGCCTCAGGCAGCCGGGATCACCCAGCACCGGTCCCCGTGAGGCGGGGTCAGCCACCGCAGTTCCCGCGGCCCCTGGCGCCCTCCGCTCACCCGTAGAGTCCCGTTAGGGCATGCAGGCCAGCCGCCGTCAGGTCGCGCTGCTCCGAAGCCGCGGCCGCTGCATCCAGCCCTCACTCGGCCGCCATTTTGCTCGCTGCGCGAACTGCACAATCTTCGCCGTTTTCAGGTGTTGCAGGCCCGGAATCTCTCGGAATCTGCACTCCGATCGTGCGGCACGGGCTCGGGCACCCGGTACGTGATTTTTTATATACCGGATCAGTTGGTTAAGGCAGGATTACATCAGGATTAGTGCTCGGCCATCGGAGCCTCGGTCGGACGCGTCTAGTCCGCCATGCTGCCGGCCACGCCCCCCTCGTCAAGCACATCTGGATGTGCATTAATCATGATTGGATTGTCTACATGAAGATACTGGGTCAGTAGGTATCCAACAGATCATCATACTGGAGTCTCCTTTATCCTGTACAACATACCCTAACCCCGTTCTCCCCTCTGGCCCACTAAAGGCTTCCCTACCTTGTAACATCGCCCTCACCATGCCACCCTCAGCAAGAACGACCTCCGTCTGCCAGGTTGCTTTTATGTTGTGCCTTCACAATCCCAGCGGTTGGCTTTGTAGCCAGTTCTGTGGGTCTGTAAGTATGCGTTGCGATCTCGCACCCCCATCACCCGCTCTCCCCTCTTCCAAGTGCTCACCCCCTCCCTCACTGTCAGAATGCCTCTGTGCTGCCATTTCTAAGAAGAGCAGTCCTTTCTGCGTGTGTTAATGTGCGGCTGTGTTTATGTGGAAAATCTCGGCATGCCTTGCTTATGTGCCAGCCTTATGTTAGCTGGAAGAAGTCTCTGGGAGGTCATCACTGTGCTTCATCCTTCCCAGGTAAACACAATGGAGGCCATGTTTGCAGTGTGCCCTGCCCCTTATCAGGCTGATATGTAATTACATGTGTCCTCAGCATAAAGTGCGGGCA
Organism: Calotriton arnoldi; assembly: GCA_963921515.1. Lineage (NCBI taxonomy): Eukaryota > Metazoa > Chordata > Amphibia > Caudata > Salamandridae > Calotriton > Calotriton arnoldi. Next base: position 2,718,090 of record CAWUFW010001449.1, on the reverse strand, counting down.
TTCATATTTCCCTGGTTATAAACATGGCCTAGTGATTACCCCTTGCGAGTTTGTACTGGTATGTCAATGACAACACACACATTGTTACCAATATGACACTGTGACCCTCACTTCAGTGTAGCTAATACATCACAGGGATCCAGTGCCCTTCATATTTTTATCAGTACGAGTTGTTGATTATCATATCCATGGAGCTAATATTAGGCAGGAACATCTCTGCCACATCAGAGACACAAAAGATTTTAAACCACATTTGCGTCGGTGTAACTTTCTACAAGCTTGTTTCAAGTATAGGTAAACCCTCATGCAGTATGAAAGACTAGTGGCATACTGAGCAAAAAAGCATAAATGTTCAAACATAATTATGTGTTAACTGTTCTGATTAGTAACTTATTTGTCACATGCAATCTGGGCTCAGATACTCCATAAATTTGCACTGAACAAGGTATGCTAGACCTGCATTACATCAATTTGTGTTTGATGCTGGATATCCTATATACCACATCAAATACCGGGGTCAAGGTAGATCTGTTAATTGTCCCTTCAGAAATCAATGTGGTGCCACTATAATTGGAGCAGAACATATTTTACTCAGTGAATTACCCAGCTATTACTATGGCGTCATTGAACAATGTCGCTAAGGTGCCTCTCGTGTTTGTTTGTGGTTAGAGTGGTTGTGTCTCTTTGGCAGATCCATAGGTTTGTAGCCGGTAATTGCAGGGCCACAGTAATCGTGTATACCTGAACCCGAAACCACAGTTCTAAAAGGTGTTGCTAACACAATTCCACCACCCCTTTCACCCATAATTTGTGAATGGAGCAATGCAGCCAATGACCACTGGACCCAAGGGAAAATGTCCACACTAATTGCAGCTGTTTCCCTGCAAGAAGGAAGTTGAAACATTTGAATACTATGCACCCCTGAATCGTAGTATAGTTATCCGCGAAATATATGTTTCTTTTGTGAATGTTTTATTGTTCTATGGCCTGTTTTAAGCATACATTATCAGTTTAAAGTGTGTATACCTACTTTACAAAGTTGTCGCCGTTTTATAGCATGTATTTCTGAATCAGACTGCATGACAGAGTGTGTTGTAATTGTATAGCTCTTTAATCCTTGGTTTTAAATGTACATTGGTAAAGCGTGAAGTAGTTATCAGAGCGCTTTACATTAATACCAGCTGCATTACACAAGGTTATATTTATTTTGTAAACCGGGGAGATGCTCTTTTTTTGTTACATTAGGTGGACGACTTTGGTGTAAATTTGTACTCTACATTCGCATCTTCTAAAAAATTGTATTAGTCTGGCTGAGATTATCATTGATGTTGGTGTCCACCATGCTGTCGGTGTTACAGGGAAGGGCGTTGCTTATTCATCACACATGTTCAGTATTTTTGATTATATGCCAGTGCTCCTCTCTGTGGTGCTGCACGTTAGCATGCCACCCATTCAAAATCAGGGAAACCCATCTACCTTAGGTAACCTGCCCCAATCCCCATGCTTACCACCTTTTATTCCATAAATATATTCTACTATTTCTGTTAAGCAGACTTAAGCTGGTTGCAAATTGTAGCTTTAAAATGGCCTCCCCGCGCCCAAAGTGCTACCATTAGTTAGAAACCTATGCAAGCACTTTTTTCAGAAGGTTCCTTTTTTTTTTTTTTTTTTTATATCGTGCACTTATTTTCTAAATATTCAGTCCATTACAAAAAAAACATTGTCATTTACACCCCAAAAGCTCTAACTTTCGCAAATGCGAGACCAATTGCATTGCAAATGCTTAATTGGTGTTTAAGAAACCTTTGAAGATCGTAATTACGGAATAGCCCTAGCAACAATACACAATGTCTGATAAGCCTGATCTGTCCCACTAAACTAGAAGTGGAAAAGGAAAAGGGGCGAGTACCATAGGTAAACAACAATGAAAACATTCAAAATTTATGAGAACCACCAACTTCAGAGAGAGGGCAACGTGAGAGGTTAGCAATGACAGCACTTCAGGAACAAGCACCTATAACAAGAACGTAAAAACTGCAATGCATAAACTAACTGGTATCATCTACTGCTAAACATAATTTTCTAACTCAATGTGCCTAATCAATAACCACACTTCTTTAAATCGTTTCAACTGATCGATCCTGTTTAGACCAAGGAATGGTATACTTTTTCCCTCTGCACCTCAAAAGAATGGATACCCAAGAACAATATTTCAGACAGATGGGGTGCAAGTGCCGAGATCATCCCATCTGCAAGACTAGTTATGGTCCAGTAACTTTGTTGGGAACAGAGAGAGCAGATGGAAATGAAATTATACAAAGAAGGAGATACGGGTTTCAGGCATTATTGATGCCACAAAATCCCAAATCTCTTAGATGGGGGTTCAGCAGTGTCAGTCTCATGGAAACCATTATTTTCGCAAAGTCTAATCCATGATTTGGCATGTGATTGAAGGAGGGGAACAGAGAGAACAGAACACATTTTTGTCAGTTTGGGGGCAGCTCGCCCAATCTGTTTTTATTAGGTCTCGCGCCTAGCGTTGCACTGTGTAGCAGTGCTCGTGCAGCGCGAGACATTTAGTAGGTGAAAAACGGGGATTCAGCACTGACCTAGGAATCGTACACGCTCGTGCGATTCCTTTTGTGCTACCCCATTGGCCTTTTCGTGCGTCTTTTTATAAAAGACTGCACGCAATTGGCTAAAGGCGGGCGCATTGCTCCGCCCATGGCCTATTGGTGTCTATTACGCGCTTGGTGCGCGTAATAGACACCAATAGGCCATGTGGTTTCAATTATCGTGCCCAGACTCGGGCGTGATAATTGAAATCACATGCTTAGCTGTGGCGCGCGTACCACTTGCAGGCTTCTTTGTTTTCGCGATCGCGTTCATTTTCACTCTCTCTCTTTCTCTCTCATTTTTTCATTTTCTGTGTTTTTATTTGTGCCTTATTCTAAGTGTGTATCTTTATTTATTTCTGTTTCTCTTGTATGTATGTGCTTCTGGCAGTGTGTGCCTAGATATATCTGTATCTGTTTGTACCTTAATATCTATATATGTTTCTATGTGTGTGTGTGCGTGTCTCTCTGTGTGTTCACCTCTATATGTTTGTGTGTTTGTGTATCCTGTTTGTACCTTAATATCTATATATGTTTCTATGTGTGTGTCTCTCTGGGTGTGCACCTCTATATGTTTGTGTGTTTGTGTATGTGTGTCAATGGGTGGAGTCACAGTCACAGCTGTGTTAGAAGAGTACGAAAAAGCAGATTACTAGCAAATGTACAAATAAGCACCTTGTTACAGCGTAATAAATATTAGGTACTATGCATTCCAACTTACTGCCTATTGTATTACACTGTAACAATATGCTCTTTGTATATACTCCCAATTCTAGGGCAACTGTACTAGTACATCACAGGTGCAAACTTTTTCTATGCTTTCGCCCTGCTTTATTCAATACATTCTGTGCTACATTAAGTGCATTTTACTTTTTGGTCTTTTTGGTCGTGTTTATGGCTTTTTAATCAATAGTCCTTGTGTCACGAGTGTTTGTAAATAGTAAAATAGTGCATTGAAAAAGTAAGGTAGGAAAAAGTATACAATGACAGCATGCATTTGAAAAAAAGTACATAAAAAAAATATAAATAGGCAAAGAGTTATTAATACGTAAGCTGCGCCAACAGACAGTAGCATGTGTATAGAGATAGCGGTTTATTTTTTTTTCTTTTACAACGTTCCTTAGTTTGTATACCATCACGACCGACCGCTACTGCAAAGACGTACATACAGAAACGCACAAAGAGAGACGCAATTTCGACACACAGGGACACAGACAAACTGACAAACACGCACTAACAGAGACGCACTAATAGAGACGCACATACACAGACGCACATACAGAGACGCCCTAATAGAGATGCACATACATAAACGCACATACAAAGATTCACACACAGAGAGACACACACAAAGACAGAAACGCAAAGACAAAGACGCATACACTGAAATAGAATGCATTCACAGAAAGAATGTAATGCACACAAAAACAATAATACACACATAGAAAAAGTGATGACACAAAAAAATACATGCACAAACAGTAACAGAGAGACCTACAGAAATATATACACAGAGACAGACACACATAAACAGCAACGCATTCTCAGGCATAGAAATGCACCCACATATAGAGACGCACATACAAACTGAGAGAGACACAGAAAAAAAGAGAGACACACAGAGACAAACACATAGGTCTCGCATTATTAAAGTTTGAGCTATTGGTGTTGCATTATTTAGCAATGCCAATAGCTCAAACTTTAATAATGCGAGACCTATTGCATTGCAAATGCTTGTTTTAATTGCAGTGTGAAAGTATACGAGAAGCAAACTACAAGTAGAAAAAACGTTAAGGATAAAACTGGATTGAAGGGCTTCTCCGGTGCCCCTGTAAACTTCAAAGCTGTTACTTTAAGAGTGCAGCCCTGCTCCACCCACTTCCACATGACACACATCCTGCTGGCCGCTGTACACCAAAACATGTCTAATCTGAGGCCCGGTTTGCCACCATTTCCCTTCCCCTCATCTAAACGGAGCCTAAGTAACACGACGTGTGCAGGGCAATCTCACCCTCCGCACCGCAAACTGCCCTCAGGCGTCGGTTCCTACGGCTGTCGTAAGCCCGCTCTCAACTCCGTTCATGCCTCTTCGCCTGTCGCAACGAAGCGGAAAATGACGAATTTACGACTGTGTCGTCATAACAACAGGGCGGTGAGAGAATCGCTGAACACAGAGGAAGGACTACACTGGATCGCCCGAGCAGGCGAATAGACAGAGCGCTTTCTACGGACAGGAGAAAAACATTGGGCCCTCCTCACTTTTTTTTTTTTTAAAGAAAGTAAGCTCTGCATTTTGTTATTTTAGTGTTAAGAAGTATACATGCAGCACGAACAGTAAGTAGAGTGGACGGACCGCAGAGTAGAACTGAACTGCACTAATAACTGCAGTTCAGGAACTCTCATTCACACACTGCTTTCTCTATTTCTTTCTCTACCGCTCAACTGTAATTCCAGCATCCTCTCCCTTGACCGTCACCGTGCCTGATCGACTTTCCCCTCTCTCACTCTCGACTGTGCTGTATATTTTCTTGCTGCTCACAGTCAGTGACACCCACTGACCTGGTGGCACCATTTCGCTTGGGGGCCCTTAGATGACACACAATTCAATATTTAGTAGCTTTTTTGCTCGTGTTTCACGAGGAAGATACAGTGAAAGGATGCACTGTGCCACAGACTGTAGCCCTGCAGCAGCTGCTCTGATTTGTTCTGTGTGCCTTTGCCCATGGGCTTCAGAAGTGAGCAGTCCTGCCAAGTATCAGGCATCAAGTGTGACGCTAACGCATTTCAGTGCGGTGCTCCGCATCACCGCACTGAAACGCATTGTCACGCATAATGCTGTAGTCTCAGCTGTCACAGAAAGCACACTACAAACAGTAGTAGCTGCGCGCTCCAGTGCCTGCCCTGGCTGCTCCCACAGGCTTCGGGCAGTTCCAGCAGCTGAGCAGACTCTCTTAGCCTCACAGTGGCAGTCAGTCAGTGCTGCTACAATGTATCTATCTGATTTCCGCGGCGCCGCCGGGCTGAGTGACAGTCTCAGACTGGCCGTAGCGCCGCAAGGATGTGATGTCACACGTCCTGCTAACATCGCGCGAAGTTATTTTTGATGAGGCCTCTGCTGCTAACTGGTTCGTCGTCATGCACAGCCTGACTGTTTTGCGGGCCTGGCCGCGCTCGCTCACACCACACTGCTGTTCGCACCTCAGACCTGTCCTGCCATCAGGCCCCCACGCTGGGACAGCACAGGCCCAGGAACTAAATTAATAATGGCAATGCTGCCCGACGGCAATTTTATTTCAGAGCAGCCCGGGCCATCACATGGCCACGCCCTGCTGAACCATGCCTCACCCGATTTCGGATTGCTCAATCAGAGACACTACCTCCATTCCCCCTCTTCTTTTCGGGGGACTTGCCCATAGCTGCCAAGGTTTCAGATTGCTTATGTGTGACATTTTCATAATTTCAGTGTAAATATGAGTGACATTCAACGACTATGAGTGACACTTTCTCGCGAGCAAAATCAAGCAATGAAGGCAAGGGAAACATAAATATAAGAACCCACGCGCTCCACTAAAAGTAAATTAAATGAGTGGCACAACTTTGCAGACAGACTAGTGACTGATGAGTTTGGTGTGCCCTTGATCTCTGCTTGACTCAGAACATTGCATGCATCAGGTTTCGGCCCCGTGTGCAGAAGTCCTCAAACTGTCCAGCATTTATTGCGCTGCCTTTTGGCAGCAGGCCTTACTGTCTCTGTATGAAAGACTGCGGGTTCATTCTGTGTGTAGCAGTGGGCACCACAGAGTCTGCAGCCGTGTGAAGCTGTTTGCATGCAGGTGGCTTGCATATGTGTGCACAGTGTAGCTGTGCACGATGCTATGTGCATGAAGGAGGCTTGTATCAGTGTGCACAGTGTAGCTATGCACTATGCTGTATGGATGCAGGAGGCTTGCGTGCACAGTGTAGCTGTGCCCTATGCTGTATGGGTGCAGGAGGCTTGCATATGTGTGCACAGTGTAGCTGTGCGCTATGCTGTATGGGTGCAGGAAGCTTGCATATGTGTGCACAGTGTAGCTGTGCACTATGCTGTATGGATGCAGGAGGCTTACGTCTGTGTGCACAGTGTAGCTCTGTGCTATGCTGTATGGGTGCAGGAGGCTTGCATGTGTGTTTACAGTGTAGCTGTGCGCGATGCTATGTGCATGCAGGAGGCTTGCGTCTGTGTGCAGTGAACTCCAACAGGATGTGAGCAGAGGAGCCTGCCTCAACTCAAGTCAACACAGGTGCCAGTCAGTGTGTTGCTGGGCGGGACGGCAGAAAAACAACACTGTGAAGTCAAGTACACAACATTTGCCAGCCAGTTGGGCCCGCGCCCCCCCACCCCCGCCTGGCCCAGCTTCTGCCTGCAAAATCTGGAGAGAGCATCATGACAGGACTAATGGGCCTCTGAGGAATGACGTGAGGAGTCGTAACGACCCCCTGCCCCCCCAGGATGAGAGAGAGCAGAGAGCCCTGGCAAAACACGCACCACCGTAACAGACTTAAGATAATTAAACCCTCTCAGTTTATTAGTAGTACATCATGATTAACTAACTTGCGCCATTTTATAAATTAAGGACAGTGTGTGTGTAGGTTGTGACATCACCTAGCGAACTCTCAACTCAAGTAAACATTTAATTAGAATCTGATTTTAGCTACAGACTCAGTCACTGACTGACATTTATAATTTCCTTAAGAAAGCTGAAGTAAGTTTAATTACGTAAATTACCAGACTAGTCGGGTCACCGTCACGGCTAAGTGCTTTCAATGAGGTGGAGCCCAATGAAAAACCTCAGAAGGTGTCACGAGACAGAGCAGCCCTGCGGCCTGCAGATTATTGTCTTCTGAAATCAGATCTTGCAGATAAACCTGAGAAGGATGACTAGACAGAGCAGCCCTGCCTGCAACTGTGTCTGACAACAAGTAAGACTACAACACATCATGACTACAAAGTCAGTGGCAGCAGGCGGGCTGCCTGGCCAAAATAAGTACTTACTTGGTAGTCTATCTCTCTGTCTCAGTCACATTGCCGGTCCGCGCCGCACGGGGTCTCCAGACTCCCCGCAGCGCCCGCGATCTGGATCACGATGCCTCTCATGCGTGGGCCCATAATTGCTGAGAGTGCCTGAGTCAGGTCGATGATGCTGCTTGTCCCGCCGCCGCCAGCCACGTCGCGGCCGGGGTTATGCGCAGGCTGAGGCAGCACTCGACGATGAGGTCAGTCATTTTCACATCCATCACTTTCAGACTGTGACCCATCAAAGTTATTTCATTAACGATCAGGTCCATTGTGGTCCTCGAAGGTCCTTGCGGAGAGGGTGAGTGCTCGGATTGGGAGAGCAGCACCTCCATAAAGAGCAGCTGGCAGTGCCTCAGTGACTTCCTAGTTGCTATTGTGGGACGGTGCATTGGCAAACCTCGTAGTGGGCAATGTGCGGGGGGAGGGCAAACTTGGTGCAAGATCATGATGTGAAGAGGCACTCAGCGGGAGAGGCAAGAACAGGTGCGGTGTGCTAATCCCCTTGTCTGAGAAGGTGGGGTGGGCGAGTGGGGGGATAAGGGAGGAGAGATATCTGGGACCGTAGAAGGCAAGTCCTCCGAAAAGAAGAGGGGGAATGGAGGTAGTGTCTCTGATTGAGCGATCCGAAATCGGGTGAGGCATGGTTCAGCAGGGCGTGGCCATGTGATGGCCCGGGCTGCTCTGAAATAAAATTGCCGTCGGGCAGCATTGCCATTATTAATTTAGTTCCTGGGCCTGTGCTGTCCCAGCGTGGGGGCCTGACTGCAGGGCAGGACAGGTCTGAGGTGCGAACAGCAGTGTGGTGTGAGCGAGCGCGGCCAGGCCTGCAAAACAGTCAGGCTGTGCATGACGACGAACCAGTTAGCAGCAGAGGCCTCATCAAAAATAACTTCGCGCGATGTTAGCAGGACGTGTGACATCACATCCTTGCGGCGCTACGGCCAGTCTGAGACTGTCACTCAGCCCGGCGGCGCCGCGGAAATCAGATAGATACATTGTAGCAGCACTGACTGACTGCCACTGTGAGGCTAAGAGAGTCTGCTCAGCTGCTGGAACTGCCCGAAGCCTGTGGGAGCAGCCAGGGCAGGCACTGGAGCGCTCAGCTACTACTGTTTGTAGTGTGCTTTCTGTGACAGCTGAGACTACAGCATTATGCGTGACAATGCATTTCAGTGCGGTTGATGCGGAGCACCGCACTGAAATGCGTTAGCGTCACACCTGATGCGTGATACTTGGCAGGACTGCTTGCCTTCTACGGTCCCAGATATCTCTCCTCCCTCATCCCCCCACTCGCCCACCCCACCTTCTCAGACAAGGGGATTAGCACACCGCACCTGTTCTTGCCTCTCCCGCTGAGTGCCTCTTCACATCATGATTTTGCACCAAGTTTGCCCTCCCCGCACATTGCCCACTACGAGGTTTGCCAATGCACTGTCCCACAATAGCAACTAGGAAGTCACCGAGGCACTGCCAGCTGCTCTTTATGGAGGTGCTGCTCTCCCAAACCGATGCAAAAGGGGATAATGGACGGAACGTTTGAGCCAATCAAACACTCACCCCCAGTCAACTGATCTGGGTTTAATCCATCATCATTCTTTAGCTCACTCCACCACCCCAGTTCAGACATGGCCATATGCAAATCAGTCTGACCCTGTGCCTCATGGGAACAGTCCAGCCCGAACTGCCAAGCCATGTCTTCCCTGGACCGGAAACAAGCACGCTAGACCGGTTTCTGGCATTCCAGCCGTCATCAGCCAGGCTTGCTTGAATCCAGTGGCAAAGTGAGCAAGGGACCCACGTCTGGGCATACCCCCGCCAACTTAGGGCGAACAAAGCGATACAAAGGGGATGATGGACGGAACGTTTGAGCCAATCAAACACTCACCCCCAGTCAACTGATCTGGGTTTAATCCATCATCATTCTTTAGCTCACTCCACCACCCCAGTTCAGACATGGCCATATGCAAATCAGTCTGACCCTGTGCCTCATGGGAACAGTCCAGCCCGAACTGCCAAGCCATGTCTTCCCTGGACCGGAAACAAGCATCCTAGACCGGTTTCTGGCATTCCAGCCGTCATCAGCCAGGCTTGCTTGAATCCAGTGGCAAAGTGAGCAAGGGACCCACGTCTGGGCATACCCCCGCCAACTTAGGGCGAACAAAGCGATGGGGTGGTGGAGTGAGCTAAAGAATGATGATGGATTAAACCCAGATCAGTTGACTGGGGGTGAGTGTTTGATTGGCTCAAACGTTCCGTCCATCATCCCCTTTTGTATCGCTTTGATCGCCCTAAGTTGGCGGGGGTATGCCCAGACGTGGGTCCCTTGCTCACTTTGCCACTGGATTCAAGCAAGCCTGGCTGATGACGGCTGAAATGCCAGAAACCGGTCCTAGGATGCTTGTTTCCGGTCCAGGAAGATATGGCTTGGCAGTTCGAGCTGGACTGTTCCCATGAGGCACAGGGTCAGACTGATTTGCATATGGCCATGTCTGAACTGGGGTGGTGGAGTGAGCTAAAGAATGATGATGGATTAAACCCAGATCAGTTGACTGGGGGTGAGTGTTTGATTGGCTCAAACGTTCCGATCCATCATCCCCTTTGTATCGCTTTGGTCGCCCTAAGTTGGCGGGGGTATGCCCAGACGTGGGTCCCTTGCTCACTTTGCCACTGGATTCAAGCAAGCCTGGCTGATGACGGCTGAAATGCCAGAAACCGGTCCTAGGATGCTTGTTTCCGGTCCAGGAAGACATGGCTTGGCAGTTCGGGCTGGACTGTTCCCATGAGGCACAGGGTCAGACTGATTTGCATATGGCCATGTCTGAACTGGGGTGGTGGAGTGAGCTAAAGAATGATGATGGATTAAACCCAGATCAGTTGACTGGGGGTGAGTGTTTGATTGGCTCAAACGTTCCGTCCATCATCCCCTTTTGTATCGCTTTGGTCGCCCTAAGTTGGCGGGGGTATGCCCAGACGTGGGTCCCTTGCTCACTTTGCCACTGGATTCAAGCAAGCCTGGCTGATGACGGCTGAAATGCCAGAAACCGGTCCTAGGATGCTTGTTTCCGGTCCAGGGAAGACATGGCTTGGCAGTTCGGGCTGGACTGTTCCCATGAGGCACAGGGTCAGACTGATTTGCGCATGGCCATGTCTGAACTGGGGTGGTGGAGTGAGCTAAAGAATGATGATGGATTAAACCCAGATCAGTTGACTGGGGGTGAGTGTTTGATTGGCTCAAACGTTCCGTCCATCATCCCCTTTTGTATCGCTTTGGTCGCCCTAAGTTGGCGGGGGTATGCCCAGACGTGGGTCCCTTGCTCACTTTGCCACTGGATTCAAGCAAGCCTGGCTGATGACGGCTGAAATGCCAGAAACCGGTCCTAGGATGCTTGTTTCCGGTCCAGGGAAGACATGGCTTGGCAGTTCGGGCTGGACTGTTCCCATGAGGCACAGGGTCAGACTGATTTGCATATGGCCATGTCTGAACTGGGGTGGTGGAGTGAGCTAAAGAATGATGATGGATTAAACCCAGATCAGTTGACTGTGGGTGAGTGTTTGATTGGCTCAAACGTTCCGTCCATCATCCCCTTTTGTATCGCTCTCCCAATCTGAGCACTCACCCTCTCCGCAAGGACCTTCGAGGACCACAATGGACCTGATCGTTAATGAAATAACTTTGATGGGTCACAGTCTGAAAGTGATGGATGTGAAAATGACTGACCTCATCGTCGAGTGCTGCCTCAGCCTGCGCATAACCCCGGCCGCGACGTGGCTTGCGGCGGCGGGACAAGCAGCATCATCGACCTGACTCAGGCACTCTCAGCAATTATGGGCCCACGCATGAGAGGCATCGTGATCCAGATCGCGGGCGCTGCGGGGAGTCTGGAGACCCCGTGCGGCGCGGACCGGCAGTGTGACTGAGACAGAGAGATAGACTACCAAGTAAGTACTTATTTTGGCCAGGCAGCCCGCCTGCTGCCACTGACTTTGTAGTCATGATGTGTTGTAGTCTTACTTGTTGTCAGACACAGTTGCAGGCAGGGCTGCTCTGTCTAGTCATCCTTCTCAGGTTTATCTGCAAGATCTGATTTCAGAAGAGAATAATCTGCAGGCCGCAGGGCTGCTCTGTCTCGTGACACCTTCTGAGGTTTTTCATTGGGCTCCACCTCATTGAAAGCACTTAGCCGTGACGGTGACCCGACTAGTCTGGTAATTTACGTAATTAAACTTACTTCAGCTTTCTTAAGGAAATTATAAATGTCAGTTAGTGACTGAGTCTGTAGCTAAAATCAGATTCTAATTAAATGTTTACTTGAGTTGAGAGTTCGCTAGGTGATGTCACAACCTACACACACACTGTCCTTAATTTATAAAATGGCGCAAGTTAGTTAATCATGATGTACTACTAATAAACTGAGAGGGTTTAATTATCTTAAGTCTGTTACGGTGGTGCGTGTTTTGCCAGGGCTCTCTGCTCTCTCTCATCCTGGGGGGCAGGGGGTTATTACGACTCCTCACGTCATTCCTCAGAGGCCCATTAGTCCTGTCATGATGCTCTCTCCAGATTTTGCAGGCAGAAGCTGGGCCAGGCGGGGGTGGGGGTGGGGGTGGGGGCGCGGGCCCTACTGGCTGGCAAATGTTGTGTACTTGACTTCACAGTGTTGTTTTTCTGCCGTCCCGCCCAGCAACACACTGACTGGCACCTGTGTTGACTTGAGTTGAGGCAGGCTCCTCTGCTCACATCCTGTTGGAGTTCACTGCACACAGACGCAAGCCTCCTGCATGCACATAGCATCGCGCACAGCTACACTGTAAACACACATGCAAGCCTCCTGCACCCATACAGCATAGCACAGAGCTACACTGTGCACACAGACGCAAGCCTCCTGCATCCATACAGCATAGTGCACAGCTACACTGTGCACACATATGCAAGCTTCCTGCACCCATACAGCATAGCGCACAGCTACACTGTGCACACATATGCAAGCCTCCTGCACCCATACAGCATAGGGCACAGCTACACTGTGCACGCAAGCCTCCTGCATCCATACAGCATAGTGCATAGCTACACTGTGCACACTGATACAAGCCTCCTTCATGCACATAGCATCGTGCACAGCTACACTGTGCACACATATGCAAGCCACCTGCATGCAAACAGCTTCACACGGCTGCAGACTCTGTGGTGCCCACTGCTACACACAGAATGAACCCGCAGTCTATCATACAGAGACAGTAAGGCCTGCTGCCAAAAGGCAGCGCAATAAATGCTGGACAGTTTGAGGACTTCTGCACACGGGGCCGAAACCTGATGCATGCAGTGTTCTGAGTCAGGCAGAGATCAAGGGCACACCAAACTCATCAGTCACTAGTCTGTCTGCAAAGTTGTGCCACTCATTTAATTTACTTTTAGTGGAGCGCGTGGGTTCTTATATTTATGTTTCCCTTGCCTTCATTGCTTGATTTTGCTCGCGAGAAAGTGTCACTCATAGTCGTTGAATGTCACTCATATTTACACTGAAATTATGAAAATGTCACACATAAGCAATCTGAAACCTTGGCAGCTATGAGTGGGTGAGGCTCCCCTGCAAGGTGAAGGCACATGCCCCCCCACTGCGTGGGGGGGCCGAGCCTTATGTTCAACCCCTATTGTCACCATAGCCGATATGCAGAGGCACTGTGCAGTACGCGCCATGATCTATAAATTCTACAGAACTTTGGTAGTTATAATGTGATCTAGAAGAAAGAGGACTGTACAAGACCTGGCATACAAATTCTGTGCCACAGTATGCCACATTTACATCATTACCATTGGAGAGGTCGCCTTGGGACCGCCACAACTGCCAGGGATCAGAGATCCCTGGTGGTGGCGTGCCGGTCTTGATGCCGAAATATGCTTGGCGGGACCAGCGCAGTCCCGCCAAGCATATTACGAGTTTCCTCGCCACTGCGGTTTTCATGGTGGTTCCACCGCCATGAAAACCGTGGCAGAGAGGAAACATGCCTCTGGGCCTGGGGATGCATGCTGGGGGGCACATGTTGTGCCCCCCTGTGTGCATACATCCCAGTACCTGAACGGCATGCACTCCAGCAGTCCATGTTGTGCAGGTACTGATTTTGACGTTCCAATTGCTCTGCCCATTTCATAGGCGCCGCCGTGGAAAAGCAAAAGAAGCGCCCGCCAGACCAGGCGAAAACTCCTAATCTGGCGGGCGGTTCAACCATGGGTTTGGTGGTGCGGGAGCAGGGCGGTCCCCTCGCCCCCACTTAATTTTTAAACAAATAACTTGTGTCCTGCCATTCACCCACACCATCCTCTCTTCAAACAACCCCTCTTCTGCGCAAGTACTGAATATCTAGTCTCTTGCGACTCGCCACCCGCTGTGACTGCCCTCAGCCTAGACACTACTCTTTGCTCTTCATATATGGGGAGGGGGTGCATGTCTCCAATCCCTGAGCCGTATTCGGCCCGGGGACCCTATCCCCTGGGGTCCGCATCCCCATCCCCAAGCCTGATTTGGGCCCCAGGGACATATTCTCACCATACGTAACTATAATGTCACTTTCACCTTTGTTTTTTTTCCAGTGAATTTCTAGTTTAAATTTTTTTTTAAACGTAAAGCAAGATGTCCATCGCAGTGCACGGTGTGGTGTTGGGTGCCCAACTCCCCTCCACACATAGCTATGACATGTAACAATATAAAGGGTGACTGTCAGAACCCCATTCCCGGGGCATGAGGGGGCTACTGGGCCCAAATGTGTGAGTTGAGGCCTTTTACTACTGATGTCCCAGGGCCCGATCTACTATGGATACTGAGCAACTGAGCCAAGTACCTCTTTTAAACTTGACTCTCAGTAATAACATGGTCGAGCAGTCCAAGGCTCCTCGGGGGGAGGGGGTAGGACATACACAATTACATAGTCCTCCCCTGAAGTTGAGGATCTAGTGTTTCTTTGGCGGTTCCATGTCCCACTCACTCCTTGTGTTTGCGATAGTGATTACCCCCATGCACTTTTGGTAACATCCAGGGTATGTCCCACTAGTAGTCCGAGTCTCAAGAGTTCACTTTGACTATAACTTAAAGTCAATAGTGTTCCAGTGCTACCACGCTAATTTAGCAGCAAGTTACCCTGGGGTAGACAGACCTGAAATCAGTCCTATCCGTACCAGCAGGGTGAACTCCTGGAGTTACTGAGTGTGCCTCATCCCAAGGTAAGTTGGCCGCGAACAGCCCAGGCAACAACTAAGCAGGCGCAGAGTCTCTCACTCAAGGTCGCGCTCCTGAAGCTATCGGAGGCTCTCTGTGACTCCTCCTGCAGGGTAAGTGTATGGTTCACCTCCTGGTGTGAAGGTGGCTGTGAGGAGCGAGGTCCCTCTCCTGGGTGATGGGACGCAGGTGCTTCCACAGCATCCTCTCTTCTCCTGTGTGGGTTTGGCAGACCAAGTCGCAGTTCTTGGTGCTCCAGGTGACCCCCTCTGGCATATGGGGTCACAGTATCTCACGATGCATGGGCTCCTGCCCAATCGGCACAATGAAGTCATGCATGGTGGCTCTTCCTGGCATACGGGGTTGCCGCCTGCTACTGCACAAAACTACAGCCCTTATCACATGGCAGTCTTTTTCAAGGCCCCCTCCTGGTATCTGGGGTTGCCGACTTCGGCACTATGCAGTGCTCTGACTTTTTCGGCATAGTGCAACAAATGGCGCAATTCACTTTGGCCCTCTGCTGGCATACAGGTGCCGCAGACTGTCCTTCACACTGGCAATGCCCCAATCAGTGCATCAGCCATTTCCTCACACCTTTCAAATGGAATACACTCAACATGGCCCCCCACTGGACCTCGCTCCCTCCAAACCTCTGCCCTTCCTCCTAGGGCACATTGGTCTTCGCAAGCAGGCAGGCAATGGTGCTCCAGGGCAAGTGGTCTTGGTTTCCCTGACTGATGTCCCGTCACCCAGCGCTGCAGGAAAGCTCTTGGAACGATTTTTTTGCCAAGACACGGCCCACAAGGAATTAATTTCCTGTTTTGGGATGCGGCCGCATAGAAATCATTCCGTTTACTAGTGAAGCAACATTTGTTTACCATCCTTGAATGTATGGCCCGTTGATCATATTGAATCTGCCAGGGAACACCGACATGGGTAAATTGAGACATTAAAGATCCCACCATAATCCTTGAAATATGAGAGGGGAGGATGTACATTGATTCTACACCTCCCACACCACACAGTGCGGCTCCACCGTTGTGAGGTTGCCCTACTACTTATCGTACTTCTTACTGTTCTGATGAAGATCCGCTTGCTAGGATCCAAGTCACCTTGTGCAACAGTCGGGTCGAAACATCGACAGTTTTAAACTACCAAGCCTGGACTGATTACTGATACTTATGTGGGGTGGTTGATCCATCCATACACCACCCAGTTCTGAATAAGGAGAAATAAGAAACTGTACAAACTCCTCAGACAGGCTATTTGGCCTTGGTTGAACTGGATTCCCTCATTGCCATAGCTATTGAACTAGGATTGCGTTGAATACCAGTATTAATCTCCTCTTTACTTCTCTTCCTTATCACTGCGCACTTGAGCACTACTTAAAACACCTTTCTCTTCTCTCTTTTTGGAGCAACCGTTTTACAATGAATTTGATGTTTCTTTTGCCAATGCATTACTAATGAAATTTTTGTTATGTAAAATGTAACTTAATTGTTTGACTCGACATTTATTGCGAATCATTTATTGTGTGTTTTTGTTTTTCGCTAGCCTATAGTGCAAACTAAACGTCGCACCTTCTGTTGACTACGTAGCAGTAGGACCACACTGTTTTATGTACTCCTAGTCCTGGTCACAGGCAGAAATCTTGCAGAGCTTTCCTTCCTCACACAGCCGATCTGGTTGCTTGGCGGATGGCAATGTTTGAAGTCTGAAGCTTTCCTTCCTATAGTCCATTTCCAGACACCAAATGTGATTTAGAGTCTGAGTCTTTGAAGTTTTATGTTCTGCTTCTTTTGAAGTGTCCACTCCTCTGCTCCCTCTTCCTCTTGAAAAGCAGTCTGTCACAACAGGAGCGACTTCAAAGCCAATAGTCCCATAACACATGCTATTGGAGTGTCTAGAGTTCACACCTGGATGTCTGCCACAGTGTTAAGCGCATCAAAAGGGTAGCCCAGGGCCCCAGCCCTACTCTTCATGAGTCTCCTATTAGCCCTATCTCAATCCTAAGATGTGCTCAGCTCCTACCTTGCGACCTCTCACTGAATCAAAGAGCACCCTTTGAAGTGTACATGGAGAGCCTGGCTCTTCCCTCCCCTATTTGGGTCCCACCAAGCTTACAGGAATGCAGCAATACACAAATCTGTCTGGCGGTATTACTCTACCTCCTCATGTCTTCACCATGCAGGCCTGGGTCTCCCAAAATGGAACCCAGAGTCCTCCATGCTAGGTGCCCTTCATCGGCAGACTTACACCCAGTGCATGTATATAGCAAACACATACTGTGCAGCACTGTACCACTCATGCGCACACATACACCCAGTGAATACATTTAATATGTGCGCACTGCTCAGTGTGATTGTACCATTCATACTCACACATGTTCCCAGCACATACATTTAGCATGTGCACACTGCTTAGCACTGTATTCTTGTCTCTTGTGCTACCTACAGGCACAAATACACCCAGCATCTGCATTCAATATGCAGACACTGCATAGCACCACATCCTTCATGTACTGTACCATTCACAGGCACAAATATACCCAGCACATGCATTTAATATGCACACACTGCACAGCACTGCATGATCCTTGTACCCTACCATTCACAAACACACATACACCCCATGCAGAAACACCACTCGTATGCTGCACAGCATTTCACATCAACCCGATGTAGACCAAGGGATGAGTTAAGCACACATCAGTGGAACTTTAAAATGAGTAAGCCTGAAGGTCTCACTCCAGTAACACAGAATAAGGACCTGTTAACTACTACTGATAACGACATTGTATGCTGCCACCACCCCACATATAATGCAGCTTAATTCCTGATGAAGGCAGTAGCCTTCCATCACTATGAGTGGAGCACTTTGGGTGCCCCTCCTGGCACAACAAGACCGCAATCCGTGAGAAAGGCCGATGTCATGGCGCATACGCATAATACATGTTTGCCTATGACAACAAAATTCAACATTAGGGATCCAGACATTAGTACAGTTGGGCACTCAGGGCGAAGGTGCGCACCCATTACCATTACCATACAGAGGACTTTTCCATCCCAACAGTGTCGTTTTAAGTAAGGCAGACCTACCTACAAGCTTTGTCAAAGGGTAGAACACCAAAATATAAAAAGAGGCAGGACTATTGGCTTTATCACGGGCTAGCACATCAACATATATAAAGCACATCTTTTGGCTTTGTGAAAAGGTCACCAATAACTATAATCAAATTTATATTTTATGAATTCACATATTGCAAAGTTTAATAAGGTATAGTTTCTTACCTGTAATCCCAGTTCTCTCTCAGGGGAATCTCCACTGAAGTCATAAGCATTGCATAGTCCCGCCCACGTGTGGGATCCCAGAGCACTTTTCCATAGTAGTCTTCTTATGTGTAGATGTTCGCCTTTCTTCAGGAAGGCCTGTAGAAACCCTTAAGATAAGGACATTATGCTGCCTATAAGGAAAGCTACAATGGCCAAATTCTTCAGATTATCCTTAAAAAGGGTAAAGAAACCCATATATATGTATATTTAACGCCAAATACTTTTGTAGTCAGCTTAAATCTCTTTCACAAACCCTTTTTGTAAAAGCAGAGAGATGAAGGATAGAAGGACAGTGTAGTCCTATAGGCTCCTGTTATCTGAGTGTAAAAACCGCGTCTGTGCCTTTAAGGACCCAGAGACTACCAGTATCACATCATTCCTAGCAGGTGGCAGTTGCATCAGTTCTTTTTGACGAGCTGTGGCAGTGATAGATAGGTCCAAGAATCGCCTCTGTCCTCTCCACCGGGGAGGGGGGAGGGTGGCTTATGACTTTAATGGAGATTCCCCTGACAGAGAACTGGGATTATAGGTAAGAAACCATACCTTCTCTCTCAGGGGATCTCCACTGATAGTTATACGCACTAAGTAGAATAGCAAGCCCATACCCACCAAGAGCAGTGGAAAAGACGGAGGAACGATCAAACAACTAGCTTAAGCAAACAAATTTCTCAGGGAGACCTGTCCTACTTGAGCATCAGTCCTAGCATCCGAGTCCAATCAATAATGTTTGGTAAACATGTAAACAGATCTCCATGTAACCACTTTACAAGTTTCAGCTATAAGGACATTTCTCATCAAAGTGGCAGTAGCCGTTTTCCCCCTAGTAGAATGAGCTTCAGGTGTAGCGGCCAAATTCTTATTAGCTTTTTGGTAGCATAATAGGATTCAAGATACTATCCATTGGGAAATGGATTGTTTGGAAGTGGCTAGACCTGTAAGGACCGGGCCATAGTTTACAAACAGTTGTTCCGATTTACTTATGTCTCGTGTTTTGTCCAAATAAAACTTTAAGACTCACGTAATGTCTAGAGAATGGAGAGTTCTTTCAGCAGGTGTGGAAGGATATTGAAAGGAAGTTGGTAAGGAAATTGTCTGATTGACGTGAAAATCCGAAATAGCTTTAGGAAGGAATTTTTGGTGAGTCCTCATCACTACCCTGTTGGAGTGAAAAACGGTGTATGGTTTGTGAGAACACAACATCTGGATTCGCTAACCCTACGTGCTGATGTGATCGCTACAAGGAAGTTTTCCATGAGAGATGTTGCAAGGACAATTTGTGAATGGGTTCAAAAGGGTCATACATGAGGCGTGAGAGAACTATATTGAGCTCCCAAGGACAAGGGTGCCTGATGGGAGGGAAAACATTCTTCAACCCTTCCAAAAAATCCTTGATAATAGGAATTTGAAAAAAGAGCTTTGTGAAGGACATTTTTCTGTAGGCAGTAAGAGATGCCAAACAAACGTTTATGGAAGAGAATTGTAAGCCAGATTTTGCCAAATAAAGTAAGTAAGGAAGACTGACATCTTCTTGGCAGGTTGTTGGGTCCACGTTCTTGTTAGAACACCAAATGCAAAACCTCTTCCATTTGAATGGATAGGCTGAACACGTTGATATTTGTTTAGCCTCTTTGAGAATGTTCATGCAGTCTTGCGGAAGGTTCAGGTGTCCATACTGAACTAGCTCAGGAGCCATGCTTCCAAATTCAAGGAGGAGAGATTGGGGTGAACCAACTGGCCTCTGAATTTTGTGAGAAGATCCAGTCTGCACAGCAGCTTGAGATGTTGACACTCTGACCGGTGCAGAAGATCTGTGAATATCTATTGACGTGGCCACTCTGGAGCTATCAAGATCATTCTGGTTCTTGAGTAAGACAGTTTGATGAGGACCAACAGGATCAGGGGGATCAGAGGAAAGGCCTAGAGGATTTTGCCAGACCAGCCAATCCATAGGACATTCCCCAGTGTCCCTGGTTGGAAAAATCTTGAGGCAAAGCCTGAGCATTTTCCATATTCTGCAGTGGCGAACAAGTCAATGTGCAGAGCACCGCACAGCCTGAAGATGTTTTGCACAACGTCGTCATGAAGAACACACTCGTGATTATCCTGCAGAACTCTGCACAGGGAGTCTGCTTGAATATTTTGAACACCTGGGAGATACGTTGCCGTGATCTGTAGGTCTCTGGCTATCAGTCACTTCCAAATAGTCAGGGCCTCATGGAATAAAGGTCTGGACCTCGTTCCCCCTGCTTCTTGAGGTAGTACATAGTTGTCATGTTGTCTGTCTGAACAAGCAGGGATTGAGTCTTGAATGATGGTGAGAAAATCTTTCAACGCCAGGTGAACTGCGTGGAGCTTGAGGAGATTGATGTGGTAGGTCATCTCTCTCAGAGACCATGTTCCCTGGACTTGGAGGTGATCCATATGTGCTCCCCATCCTAGTAATGAGGCATCTGCTACTACAGTCTGGCAAGGAACGTCCTGATGAAATGGCATCCCTTGAAGCAGATTCGTCGGAGAGCACCACCATTTTATAGACTGTGTTGCATGGGGGAGTGGGGAGGAGTGTGATCCTGTCCTCCCAATTGCCTATGAGTTGGTCCCACTGATCCTCGAAAAATTCCTGAAGATGACGCACGTGGAGACGGGCATTTCGGAGTTAGAAAGATACATGAAGCCCTCGAGCCGTGGAGAGATGACACTGTTCTCACTGTGGGGTGAGAGGCTTTCGTGAGAGATCGACACCAGATGGATTGATAACACTCACTCCTCTGAAGGACACACCCTTGCTTGACTGGTGTTGATGGAGGTCCCCAAATAATGCAGTGTCTGAACAGGAGTAGACGTTAACTTGTTGTGACTGATATGCAGCCCTAATCGTTGGAAGAGATCGCTTGTCTACTGGTAATGCAGTTAGGCTACCTGAGGAGTCGATGCCTTGATGAGCCAATTGTCTAGGTTGGGGTAGACGAAAACTCAATGCTTCATGAGGTGGGCAGCTACCACTGCCATGCACTTCGAGAAAGTTCTGAGGGATGGTTTGAGGCCAAATGGAAGCACTTTGTACTGGTAATGATCTTGACCCACGATGAACCTCAAGAATTTTGCTACTTGGCTACTGGTATATGAAAGTACGCATCTAGGAGGTCTATCGAGCAGAGCCAGTCTCCCTGGTGTAATAGATCTGATACAGTGCTAGCATTCAAAACTTATCTTGTTGAATTCATTTGTTGGCCAGTTACGAATCGAGAGTGGGTCAAAACTCATTTCTGGGACCTTTCTTTCTTTCCCAGAAAGTATCTGGAATAAATGCCAGTTCCTCGTTGTTTGGGAGGAACAGTCTCCACTGTACACTTCTGCAGAAAGATTTTGACTTCCGAGCGCAGCATCAGTAGATGGTGATTGGATGGTTTTGGTGGTATATTCGGCATAGGAAACCTGAGACAATACCCATTCCGAACAATATTCATTACCCAGGCGTCTTTTGTAATGGATTGCCACTCTGTCAGAAAATATGAAATACTTCCCCCTACAGGAGTGGGTAATGGAAGAGGGGGAAGAAAAGATTCATGGCTTGGAGCCTGCTGTAGGCGTTCCTCCCTGAGCAGGCTGTTGAGTGGCTCTCCCTATCTGCTGCCACTTCTGTTGTTGCTGGTAAGGCCTCTGCTGTTGGGATTGCTGGCGGCCTTGGTACCAGTGAGGGGTTTGAACACTGAAGGAAAGAAAGCAGTTGATAGGGCTTGTAGGGACTTCATTGTTCTTTTTGATGGTGATGAAATGCGTCCTCGTTTCCTTCTTTCTGCATTACTAGATATTCTCGACATTGACCTTCTACTACGTCGACACACTCCTCAACGTCGACTTTCCTCTCTGTCTCGAAGTCAACACACTCTCTGACGTCAAACTCCTTCTGTGTCTCAATGGTGTAGTAACTTTCGACATCGACCTACCCCTTCGCTACGTCAATCTTCGCCTCCTCTTCAACATCGATCCAGCCCTCGATGGAGAACAGGTTGGTGCTTTATGTTGTCTCGATGTCAATCCTTTCGACGTCAACCTGGAACAACATTATTTTTGGGCTCTACTCCTCTTTTTGGACCTTCCATGCCTGGAGTCCTCAGAGGAAGGTGGAAAAGCCTGGTAGAGGTCTGACCCTCTCCTCGCTCTCCTGATGTCCCACCTTCAGACTGCGTTGCTCTTCTGTGCCATGGACGCAAATTTTCTCCCTTTCCCTCAGGGTATGCCAGGAGAACTTCCTGCAGTGTTGGCATTTGTCAGGAACATGGTTCTCAGGAAGGCGATGATGCAGACGTCGTGAGGGTCTGACTTGGCCTTGCTTTTCCCACAGGCAGGACACTTGTCAAATAAAGATGCCATTTCATTTAACTAAATACTACAAATTCCTGAAAGAAAAAGACAGAAAATGAAAGAGAGAGTTTAAAACCGTCAAATAAAGCAGTTGTCATAAAAATCCACTTGAGATTTTTGACGAGAAACAGCCAAAAAGTCTGAGCTCAGTGCTCCAAGATACTGTCCCAGGGGCCAGAAAAAAGAACTGAAGCAACTACCACCTGCTGCACATGATGGAATACTGCTGGTCTCTGGGTCCTTAAAAGTACAGATGCTGTCTTTACACTCACATAAGCACAGCCTATAGGGCTACACTGTCCTTCTATCCTTCATAGCTCTACTTTTACAAAAAGGGTTTGTGAAATAGATTTAAGCTGTCTATGAAAGTATTTGGATTTAAATATACATATATATGGGGTTCTTTATCCTTTTCAATTATAAACTGAAGAATTTGGCCAATGTAGCCTTCCTAATTGGCTGCATAATGTTCTTATCTTAAGTGTTTTTCTACAGGCCTTCCTGGAGAAAGGTGGACATCTACACCTAAGACGACATACTATGGAAAAGTGCTCCGGGATCCCCGAACGTGGGCGTGACTATTCAGTGATTATGACTATCAATATAGATCCCCTGAGAGAGAATAGTGATTGTCATGAAATATTTTCAATAAAGAAATTTAAAAAACATGAAATATGTCTTTGAGTGTTTTTTTAAAACATTTTTCAGGCCACAAAATGCAGGCATAGAACCAACCACAAGGGTACCTGCATTCCACCTGAAGAGCCTACATCTCCAGCTCATAGTGCTTCAAAGACTATGGTAAGCTCTCCTAGGATCATTGACTTAATTACATTTTTTTAAATATTGCTGGGGGGTTGATTCACACCCTGCAGCCCTCCGCAACAATAAAAAATGCTTGGTGGTGCCCCTGACCCTTCAAGGGGCACCAGCATCATCCAAAAATATTACTAAAAAGCCCTTCCACAGCATTATGGGGAGCTCCTTGGTCAGAGCAGTGCCGCTCATTTGTTATTTTTTTTATTTTGGTTTTATTTTATAAGTGCCCCAGTGCCTACAACATGACAAATGTTGGGGGCCGCAGGGAGCCCCATGGACCCAATAATCCCTGGCAGCTCCCCAGCCAGCATCCATACTGGCTGTCCGCGGGAGCAGGCAATTATTCTTTTTACAGAGGGTGCCCCGTGCCCACCTGGGGCACTCACAACATAGGCAAATGTTGGAGGCCGCAGTGGGAGCCCCAAGGCTGCCGTGGCCCCTACAGGTTTCCCTGCCAGTACCCATCCGAGGTGCCAGTGGGAGCCGGCTCCATTACTTTGCTCCTACCTGGGTAGAAGCTGCTTTTTTTCAATGCAAATTTGTGTTCCCTGCCCAGGAGAGTGCAGGCAGGGAATGCCCACACTCTCCCGGGAAGGGAACAGCAGTGTCCTCGTAGATGGGGTATTTAGGACACTGCTTTGTTCTAGCCCCAAGGGATGTGGTCCCTGGGGCCACAGAACGACTTGGGGAGGGGGGTCTGATGGCCCCCTCCCCTAAATGTAAAAGTCGGACAGACCCAGACAGGCTTCTATGAAGCTTGTGGAGGGAGGCCATACATTTCCCTCCCCTAAATATAAAAGTCAGCCTCAGGGAATGGGGTCGCTGGGGCCTCATAAAGGCTTGGAGAGGAAGGGCGCACAACCCTCCTAAAAAAAAAAAAATCATTGAGTTGACTCCCTGGGCTAAGGACATGGCCCATCACTAGTCCTAGGGGAGCAGGGTATCCCTAACTTGCCCTCTATGTGTTTTTTAGGTCTCGCCTAGCGACGCAGCGCGAAAGCGCTGTCGCTAGCGAGATGTATTGTTACCGACTTGCTTCGGAAGGGAGACAGGAGATGTGCACGCGCAGGACGGACTGCAATTATGAACGCGCCCGTGAACACGCACGTACAGACACGCGATGTGCACATCTCCTGTCCCCCTTCCGTCCTCGCCAGCCCCAAAACATGAGGCTGCCCCGCTCCTTCTCCGTGCAGCTTCACCAGGAGCCTAGTGTCCCGAAGACCGGAGGAGCCCCAGGCCGGTGCCAGCCTTGCCTCTTGAACCCCAGGTAACGCTCGCGGCTGTGTACGCGCTGGGGAACTGCTTTCCTGTTCACGGACCGGCTCTGTTACTCCGGCGTGGAAACCTTGTTATTTCATCTGTCCGAGCACAACATCGCCCACTGCACGAGCACGCTTCTGTGCTAGCGGGGCTGCACCGGTGTGTGTGTGTGTGGTGTGTGGGCGGACACACAGCTCCCGTCTGCAGCTCTCTCCCGTGACCATTGTGCACCGAGCCACATGGCTCTTTAAAAGGACCTGCCTGCCGAGTAGCGCCCCCTGCCCACCCCGGAGTTTAGCGCTATTTGTGTTGTGTCATCTGCCTGGTGTGTGTGTTTTGGTCTCTTCCACAATCGCCCAGCTGGGAGGCGAGCACTGTAAGTTTGCAGCCGGAGTGGGTTGTCTCAGCTCACACGAGGACCCGGAGGGGTCCCCGGGAGGAGAGTGAAGTTTAAGGGAGGTAGTCATTGTTAAGAGCGAGGCGCAGAGGCGGCTCCGGGCTCCAGGACGCTGCTGTGTTTTCTATTGGAGGCTGGAAAGTTCAGGCAGCCAGAGCAGTGCGTTTCTTGCACCCACCACCTTTCCTCAGCACTCGCCGGGAGATCATGCCAACCTGCATGCCAACGGAGGGGTCCAGCGCCGGGGAGCCGGACCACACCGCACCCCGAAAAATGCACACAGTGTTTACCTAACTTTCCATTTCAAACTTTGTTTTTGCAACACAAGCTTATTTTTTATTTAAACACTAAACAGAGACATTTGACGATATTACACCGCTTCGGAAAGCGAACACTTCACATCAAAAATATATATATATTTTCCTCTGGAATTAGGAACTGTGTTTTGGTTGTCGGAATGGGAACAAATACTGCAAAATCCAGCGACCGCCTGATGTCGCATTGGACCAAAAAACATTTTGATTCAAGGACTCTGGCTTTTTTTTGTGACTTTTTTGGAACCAGGAAACTCTGAGCAGGACCCAGTGGCCCTTGAAAACAGAAGTGACTGCTTTGCCGAGAAGTGCTGGCGCTGCTCCGTGAAGAGTGCTACTCATGCAAAAAGCAAGTGCTGCTGGTATCCTGTTGAAAGTGCTGCAAAGCGACGAAGTGACAATTCTGGGTTGCTGAAAGTGCACCACTCGTGCAGAGAAGTGCTGGCGCTGCCCTGCAGAAAGTGCTGAAGTCTTGCTAACAAGAGCTGGTACTGCCCTGTTACAAGTGCTACAAATACCTTGTTGCTTGCTACCCCCCTGCCATATAATAAAAAAAAGAAGAAGCACTGTGATGCCGCCATTGCTAGAAGAACCAGCGCTTTTTTCTTTTCCCCACTTGCTCTCTGTGTTGCCTCCCGTACGCAATAAAAACAAGCATTTGCAATGCAATAGGTCTTGCATTGGCGAGGGTTTGAGCTATTGGCATTGTAAATACCAATGTTTTTTATTTATGTATTTTAAAAATCCGCAAGCGGTGCATCAACACACACTTTGTACTTACACTCGTTGCTTACAAGAAGCAACGCTGGCAGTAACTACGTCTCTTTTACTGCCAGCCTTACTTCTCGTAAGCAAGGACTATCAGTACAAAGTGTGTGTTTATGCACTACTTGCAGCTTTTCTAAACACATAAATAAAAGGCATTGTCATTACAATGCCAAAAGCTCAACAAACTCTCGCAAATGCGAGACCTATTGCATTGCAAATGCTTGTTCTTGGTTCCTCTGAGATCAGATATCTGTTTACTGCCAAGGCGTGGTTCACACAGCACCCTCCAGACACACTCGGTGCACACCAGGGGAAATGTCACTGACGTCAAATATGCGAAAGGATGTGACATGAGCTTAAAACACAGATATATCTCATACTGTGCCAGCAAGGCAGTGTAATGATGGTGTGTCATGGGCACACTGCCCCTTCCTCACAAAAGTACTGACTGCTTTCCTGCAACATTCAGCGCACCATGTGCGCTTTCACTTTCCAAGCAGCCCGGGATTATAGCTGTTGCTTCTTTGAAATTAAATAGGTCTGGCATTTACAAGAGTTTGAGCTATTGGCATGGTAAATGACAATGCCTTTTATTTATGTGTTAATTATCGAAACAGATAAATAAAGGCATTGTCATTTACAATGCAAATAGCTTAAACTCTCGCAAATGCGAGACCTATTGCATTGCAAATGCTTGTTTCTCTTTTCACAGGACAGGGGACTGAGTCTTCGAGTCCTAAAATGGCTGCCGCCACATCTTTGATAATGTGGTGGCAGCCAATCGGATCTTATCATTTGATCTGTTGGATCCACGGATCCTCCACAGCGTGATATATACATACATTTTGAACCTTAATTTCTCAAAAACTACTGAACGAATCTACACCAAATCATAAATGGACGCTTTCTAGTCCAAGATCCAGCCTTCTGCAAAATTTGGTGTAATTCAGTTCATCCCTTTTGGCTATAGCTGTCTCTAATTTTCCGACTGAAAATTGCAAGGGGAAAATGCGTTTTGGACCCTGCCTCTTTTTCTCGACCCCAGCTTGACGTATCACCTGTAACTTTCAAGGAAGGAACTGAGGTGGATGAACTTTATTTTGGTTTGTAAAGTTTTGCGAAGATTCATCAACGATGCTAAAGTTATAAGCAAAATAAAAAATGGTCCTAACCATAAATACCCAGTGGTGACCTCCAAACAGACATATATAATATGTACAGAATGCATGCATCATTGACATTGTACTCACATAGAGTCTGCACTGAACCTGCACTGAAAAGTGTAGCGCTGATGGGTTGGAATCTTTGTCTTCGGGATTAGTTGCATAACTTCTTCTCCAATGCCTCCAGTTAAATTCCACATTTAGCAATTTCCCTTAAAAGCACAAATAAGAGATAAAGAGAATAATCCGACAAATGAAGTTACTGAACTGGAATGGTAACATGGGATGGCCAATCCAGAGCTAAGTGGATAAGCATGAAGGAGGCAGTATGACAAGTCAATAAATCGATGCTCTGGGAGTGTACCAACAGGAAGAACATGTTGATATAAGCAAAAGAGTGTGTCCACAGAAGGGACAGTACCTTGGGGGCAGCATAATTCAAGGGGTGCCGCCAAACAAGAAAGATGTGGCTAGAGAAGACTCCATAACTGAGAAGAGAACAGAAGGAAGGGGGAGGTGTCCCAGGACTGAGAAGCGAGTGCTTGGACTGAAGGAGTATAACCATGGAGATCACACTGTAATCAGCAGGGGGTGGTAGAAATAGACTTGTAAGAGTGAGAAAGATATGCCTAGGAGTTGGCCTCACCACTATGGGGAAGGGCTCTAGTTGAATAATATTTCACTGATCCAAAATCACTTCCTACCATCGGCCTGAAAGAACTTTACACTCAAAATAAGAGGTGGGTACAAAGAGTGAAGACAGAGGCTTGTGCCTCCTGCTACTCACTGAGCTATTCACAGCTCCCATACAACTGACATTGAGGTAGATAGAATCAGCTGCTCATTGTAATCAGTTTTCAGGTCACAAATGTGCATGGCTCCAATCTGATCACCCACAATCGGCTCGTCCTACAAAACAGAAAGTGGCGAGGCTCATCGAAATGAAGCACAGATCCAGCTCCCAATCCTATCAAAATATCAAACCCATCTTCAAAGAAAGGGGCATCATCAAAGGGGGAACACCACAAACTCTGCCATCTTAGGGCAGAGACTGCATATGATAAGCAATGGAAAGAAACTTGAGAGTATGTTTGCGACACATGTCACCTTGTCCCCCAGATCTCTTTAACCAAGGTTATCAAAGAGCTGAAATCCAGCCAAATAGACAACACTACAAGATGTACTATTTGCTACAGGAAACACTAGGATCCATTGCTTTCAGGTCAAGCAAACAATTATTGGAGATAGTCACATCAACTACTTTCAGTTTTTGAACATGTCACTAAGCTCCTACTGAAAATCCTGCCAAGTTTTGCAGAGGTGTAGGTTTTTGGTTTCGTGAGCCCGTCTCATCTACAATACGATCCTAGCCCCTCCTCCTCGCCTCAGCCTGAGTGTGAAGAGTGTATTAAGGCTAAACTTTTTCCAAGTGTGCCACTAAGACTGTGGCAGTTCTACCACAAGCTCATTTTTTGTAAATGGAGGAATCAAGCGGTAGCCTCATCGTTTCAACAATCTGAAAGGTAAATACTGGGCTAGCTTGCCTTGCCTTAAAGGAAAAGTGGGCTGAAGTTTGCGTGTGAGCTACCTATATGTAGGTAAAGAGCCACATGGATATGCTGAAGCAGTTGTATCCATGACCTACCTCTGTTTGACCTGAAATCTCTTTACAACCAGTCTCTTTTTTTTAAGACTGCTTGCATCAGCACCATACATAAATTGAATACAGGGCAATACAGAGCAGATTGACAACTCGTAGGCAAAGGCTCATGGAAATGAATGAAATGTAACATACACTTATACTGGCTACTGAGGCTGTGCAAAAGGCTTTGAGAACCTTTTGAAGTGGACCATGAATGTCCTTTCCCATGAGGCCTATCGTACTGCATTCTGGACTGCATCTGGATCTGATGATCACCACAAACAAGGCCCCATGCTTATGCTTCTTCTGTATTTTCCAGGATTGATACATTTGAGTTAAATGCCTACTAACGTCTGACCAATAAATAATTCGGGTTTAGGGGCTTAGAGTGAAGCAGTACCGAATACAATCTCATTTTTCTATTTGTGTATGCGGCACAGTGAGGACCTATAATACATAAAGTTTTATGATATTTATTTATAAGCAATTCCATTTTTATAACATAACATGGCATAACATGTATACTTGTAAAGTGCACGTTCATCCAGAAGGGCATCTTGGTGCTGAATTATAGATAGTTATTGTTACCCCACTTAGTGGTACTCATTTTAGCGACCTCGGAAGGAAGAAAGCCTACGCTGCCGCTTTGGGATTTGAATCTATAACCACACGGTCAAAGACAGGTCCATTTATCCGTATTTATGTTTTCTCATCTTATTGTTATTCACCCTTATTAGTTTTTCAGTGGGTGAAAACATCTAGTTGGAACTAGTAAAATTTCGAAATTATTTACCTGAAAAATGTATGTTTTAACTAAGCGTTGGTGTCGATAGGATTTTAAATGCATTCTTTACAATAAAATAGTACAATCACCTGAAATATTTAACATTACAATGGTAATCTTTATAGGGTGTAACCAATACCAAGACCCTTGCCTACTACAGTAATCCCTGAGATTCTTTGTAAAAAAAAAAACCTATTTGCAGATTTTAATATATAATAACAATCCACCCTTAAATGAATATGCTTTCACAATAAATACGTCAGGGCTATAACCTTAATACTAACTTTTCATAAAAAACAGATCAGGCGTATACTATATCTCTTATACATGGTTTGCTACCATAACCAACTCAGACCTGCTGTATTAGGCACAAGGTTTCCCAGAAGCCAAAAAGTGCAATACAAGGAATCTTTTGCAGTGGAAACACAAGGCTTAGGCCCAATCAAATGATGTACTCAAGGGAACTGACTTGTGGGCAGAGCATAAGTCCTTCTCTCAGCAGTACCTCTGAAAGCTCTTTTTTCTAATAATCACATACGGTCATGCAACAGATGCAATGTTAAGCCAGACCTAAAAAATAATTTTGTTTTCTTCTAAACCAACACCGTTAACAAAATGTTAAATATATTCAGGTCAGAATGCTTGAGACTGTTTAGGGGAACACATTCATTTCATGTTCTAATGTTCAATCTCAACAATTAGAAATGATTAATAGATTGTGCAATATAATTAACTGTCCCAACTATAGAATTTTGGAACAGCATACAATTAGAAATGATAAAGTGATTGTGCAATATAATTTATCTGTTCCAACTGTAGAATATTGGAACAGCATTTATTAAGGCTGCCAGTCTGCCATTTTTATTGATCTTTATAAATAAATGCAAACTGAAAACAATCTGTTTCCAAGTTTGTATTTACTTTTAAACATTGAGAAAGCAGAACTGTGCTTATTTGATTGTCTTTCCTTGCTGCCAAACATGATTGCCAGCCCAGTAACTGTGGATATTGACATCATGAAGCTTTAAAAAAGGATGGTATAGTTGCAGATCTCTTGGAGGAGATATTTATTTGTCATTTTAAAATTTGTAATTTTATGACTGTGTGAGCGTGGGGAAGGATCGAGGTCGAGACTGCGTCGGGTTAAGGTAGGTTTTATTGTTAGGGTACGTCTCCTTCGTACAGATGCCAGAGTTATGCCACAGTAATAATGTCTCTTATCCCGGGGCATCTTCACTCCTGTCTGTCTATTCCCTTGTCTGGTCTCCTTCTGTCTTCCTCTTGCGTCGCTCCGGTACATAGGAGGAAGAAGGGAACAGGGGTCAGTATAACGTACCAGCGTACGATGGGGAAGGGAGTGAGGGACCACCCGGTTTTGTGCTCAGTGCTATATACAGGGTAAAGGTGTTCGAAGGGTAGGGAAATCAAGGAGCGGGAGGATAGAGAACCACCTCTACTCGCCGGTCTTACCCCGTGTCCCGACCCACCCCGCAACCCTTTTCCGTACCTTCGAAAGCCACGCTTCTCCTGAAGCGTGGCTGGGCGCAGCGTGGGGACGTTGGCCTCCTGGCTGCTTCGGGTCGTCCACACCCTCTTCGTTTCTTCGTAGAGATGTTGGGATCTTCGTGTCTCGGGTCTCAGCGTCCGTCTCTCCTGCTTCTCCCTCCTCGTGTCCGGATGTGTTCCTCCTTGCTTCCTGGATCCTCCCGGCACTTATTGGAGCTTGGGACTCCACGTGTAGAACGGAGGCGGGCCTTAGCTGGATGTCGTCCCAGTTAAAGGGACAGGTCTCTGTTTCGGGTTCGTCCGCTTCGGTTTCCTTAAAGGAGCCCTGGTCCCATTTATCCTGTAGGGAAAGAAGAGGGGAGTGATAACCGGGGTGCCGACCACCAGTCAGCCGTTAGCTCGGTCATCCCTGGTTCGGGGTCACCCCGTGACACTCCCTCCCCCTAGGATTCACCCGATCGGGGAGAGGAAAGACCCGCGAAAGAAAGTCAGCACTCCCATTACTGGTCCCTTTTTTATGTCTCACAGTGAAGGAAAAGGGCTGTAGGGATAGGAACCATCTGAGGACCCTGGCGTTCAGGCTTTTATTTCTGCTCATCCACTGCAGTGGGGCGTGGTCCGTGAACAAGGTAAAGGGGTGTCCCTCCAGATAGTACCTCAATTTATCGATAGACCACTTGATGGCGAGGCATTCTTTTCTATCGTGGAATACTTGGTCTCTCGGGGGAACAGTCTCCTACTAATAAACAAGACGGGATGTTCCACCCCTCAATGGATTCCTGGGACAAGACCGCCCTATGTCATGGTCTGATGCGTCTGTATGCAGTATGAATGGCCTTGAAAAGTCTGGTGAAGCTAGCACCGGGCTGGTGGTAATGGTGGATTTTAGCCGAAGAAATGCATCTACTGCCTCTTGGGAGGGATGTGTCAGAGCTTCGTTTCTAACGTCCTTGCGGAGCAAGTTGGTTAAAGGGGTTGCCAGGTCTGAGTAGTGTGGAATAAATCGTCTGTAATACCCCAATAGTCCTAAAAATGCTCTGAGATCCCTCTTGGTCTTGGGGAACGGGGTGTTTACGATCGCTTTCACCTTCTCGTCCTGTGGGGCTATCACCCCATGACCCAGGATAAAACCCAGGTACTTGACTTTGTGAAAGGCCATCCTGGACTTCTTAGGGTTCACATGGAGCCCTGCGTTTTGTAGGGATCGTAATACCGCATGAAGGTGTTGCAAGTGGGTCTCCCACGTGGGGCTGAACACAACTATGTCGTCTAGATAGGCCGATGCAAACGAGTGGTGTTCGTTTAGGACCATGTTCATTAGGCGCTGAAAGGTGGCCGGGGCGCCATGGAGGCCGAACGGGAGCACCGTAAACTCAAAAAGCCCATCAGGAGTCACAAAAGCTGTTTTCTTTCTGTCTGATACCCGTAGGGGGACCTGCCAATACCCTTTTGTCAAATCGATGGTGGTGATGTATGTTGCCTCCCCCAGTTTTTCTATCAGTTCATCGATTCTAGGTATCGGGTAGGCGTTAAAGGTAGAGATGGAGTTCAGGGCCCGAAAGTCCATACAAAACCGTGTTGACCCATCAGGTTTCGGCACCATGACGATGGGTGAAGACCATTCGCTCTTTGATGGGCGAACGACCCCCATGCCCAACATGTCCTTTACCTCTTTCCTTACTGCCTCTCTTTTTGCTGCCGGTATCCTGTATGCTTTTTGTTTCACTACTCTTCCGGGTATGGTCTCTATAGCATGTTCTGTGAGGGGGGTTTTTCCTGGTTTATCCGAAAAGATCGGGGCGTAACACTCTAAGACGTGGTTTAGGGACCTTCTTTGCTCCTCCGATATGTCAGTATTTATCACTAACTGTTCTAATGTTTCCGAAGCATGCGAGTAGGAAGGTAGGGTGAAGTGTGTGTTTTTGGGGAGGGGACCTATCCACTTCTTTAATAGGTTGATGTGGAACGTCTGGGTGCGAGAGGGTTTTACCTGTACCCTATAACTTGTTTTTCCGATGGTGCCTACGATTTTATAGGGACCAAGCCATTCCGACCGGAATTTACATGATGATGAGGGTAGCAAGACTAAGACCCAGTCGCCGATACTTAGGCGCCTCCACTTCTTTCCTTTATCGTACAGGGTTTTCTGTCTCTCCTGTTTCTTCTCTAAGTGGGAGTAGGCCAGGTCCCTCAACTTCCCTATTTTATTCTTTAGGTTCTGTGTGTATTCGAGGAACCCTCGAGTTTCCTCTGTTTCCTCTTTTTCCCAGGCCTCCTTAGTTATTTCTAGAAGGGACCTGGGCTGCCTTCCGTACAATAGTTCGAAAGAAGAACACCCTAGGGAACTTTGCTTTTGACATCGGATCACATACAGGGCCAGAGGGAGCAGTTGGTCCCATTCCTTGCCGTCATTCTGAAGCATCTTTTTCAAAACCGTTTTCAGGGTACCGTTGTACCGCTCCACCAACCCATCGGTTTGGGGGTGGTACACGGACGTTTTTATATGACGGAGGTCGAGAGTTTTGCAGACCTCTTTCATGAGGAGAGACACGAAATGGTCCCTTGATCCGTGAGGATCTCCCTAGGGAATCCCACTCTCGAGAACAACTCAACGAGGCGTTCCGAAATGTTGGCAGAGGTCGCTGCTCTCAAGGGAAAGGCCTCGGGAAACCTAGTTGAGTAGTCTACTATGACTAACGCATACAGGTTCCCTCTCTTCGTTTTTGGTAGGGGCCCAATGAGGTCCATAACGACTCTCTCAAATGGGGTACCAATGATGGGGAGTGGTTGTAGGGGTACTGGAGGAGGGTGGTATGAGTTTCTCTTCTGGCAGATATCGCATTCTTGACCGTGCCGTTTAACATCACCGTATACCCCCGGCCAATAAAAATGTCTCAGTACGTTTTGGGTTGTCTTCTCGGCCCCTATGTGGCCTGCCATGAGGTGGGAATGTGAGAAAAACAAGATTTGCTCTCTGAAGGACATGGGTACGAGAAGTTGAGGAACGTCCCTCCTCTGCAGCTACTCGGTAAAGTAAGTCCTTACTAATTGTGAAGTGAGGGTACGTTGTGGGAGATGGGTTAGTCTTAGCGGTTTGCCATGCGTTTTGTAAGGTGGGGTCATTGAGTTGAGCAAACCTGAAACTCCGGTCCATAACCCAAGGCTCGGGGGAGACGAAGGCAGGAACCGTCTTCCCTGGACTCTCCTTCTCTGGGGTGGTATGTACTGTGGCCAGGAACATCTCTAGAAAGCCAGGGTTATCTGTCCCTATAATGAGGTCTTCAGGTAAGTCTTCCAACACCCCTACCCTCACTGTGTGTGGTTCCCCTCTCTTGTGGATAAGGCTAATCTTGGCCACTGGGTACTGTTTCACGTCCCCGTGCACACACCGGATGTGGACTATTGCGTTGGGAAGGAGTTGGGAGGGAAATATAAGGGAACCCTGTATCACTGACTGTCTACAGCCTGAGTCCAGTAGGGCTTTTACGAGTCTCCCATTCACCTCCATGCTTACGTAAAAGGCGGCCCCCATCTCGGCCGTATACAAGATGGACCGAGGGATGTATCCTACGTCCATCGGTTCCTCCGTGGTCTTTTTCTGGGACAGACTCTGGCGAGGTGGCCCCACTCCCCGCATTCAAAGCACTGCGGACCTCTAAATGGGGGGACGTCCGGCTTTGAAAATTTGGGACGGGATCCCTCCTGGTAGGAACGGTAGGTTTTCTTCTCCGTTTTCACCATCGTTGTTTTAGGTGGTTTTTCGGTTTCCCACATAGCCGGTCGAGGTTGGGCCCTGGCGAATGTGGTGGCCATGTCGACTGCCTGTTCTGTAGACAGATTCGTGTGCTGGCGTAGCCATTTCTGCGTATTATAAGGTTACGCCTCTAAGTATTGCTCAAGATATATTTTGTCCACGATACCTTCCTTAGTGCATTCATTTGGTCGCAGCCACTTGTCCGCTGCGGCCTTCAGCCGGAAGAAGAGGGTTTTAGGGTTTTCGCCGGGTGCTCCCCTCTCCCTCCGGAAGCGTAATCTAAATGCCTCTTCATCGAGACCTAGGTGGTCCAGAATGATGGCGTTGATGGCGGGGTATGACGTGGTCCCGTTCGCGTTTGCCACCTGGTAGGCGGCTTGGGCCTCTCCGGTTAACAGTGGTGCCAGAAAGAAGGGCCACTTCTCCGCCGGCCAGCCACAAGCCCTGGCGACCCTCTCAAAGTTCAACATAAACGCATCCGGGTCCTCCCCAGCTATATACTTCTGTAGGGACACCCCGGAGGGACCATGGTGTGGCCCGGTTGGGGTTGACGTCGCTGGACGGTCTGCCATCAGTTTCTGTAGGTTCTCCATTTGGGACGCCATGGAGTCTTTGAAGACTTTGCGGTCGGCCTGTGCCGACGTCATTTGACGCTCGACGGCCCATCCTAACTTATCCTGGCCGTGGTCGAGGTGTTGTATCAGGGAGTCCATTATTACAGGTTCAATGGACATGTTGCCTGTATTCTCCACCACTTGTGAGCGTGGGGAAGGATCGAGGTCGAGACTGCGTCGGGTTAAGGTAGGTTTTATTGTTAGGGTACGTCTCCTTCGTACAGATGCCAGAGTTATGCCACAGTAATAATGTCTCTTATCCCGGGGCGTCTTCACTCCTGTCTGTCTATTCCCTTGTCTGGTCTCCTTCTGTCTTCCTCTTGCGTCGCTCCGGTACATAGGAGGAAGAAGGGAACAGGGGTCAGTATAACGTACCAGCGTACGATGGGGAAGGGAGTGAGGGACCACCCGGTTTTGTGCTTAGTGCTATATACAGGGTGAAGGTGTTCGAAGGGTAGGGAAATCAAGGAGCGGGAGGATAGAGAACCACCTCTACTCGCCGGTCTTACCCCGTGTCCCGACCCACCCCGCAACCCTTTTCCGTACCTTCGAAAGCCACGCTTCTCCTGAAGCGTGGATGGGCGCAGCGTGGGGACGTTGGCCTCCTGGCTGCTTCGGGTCGTCCACACCCTCTTCGTTTCTTCGTAGAGATGTTGGGATCTTCGTGTCTAGGGTCTCAGCGTCCGTCTCTCCTGCTTCTCCCTCCTCGAGTCCGGATGTGTTCCTCCTTGCTTCCTGGATCCTCCCGGCACTTATTGGAGCTTGGGACCCCACGTGTAGAACGGAGGCGGGCCTTAGCTGGATGTCGTCCCAGTTAAAGGGACAGGTCTCTGTTTCGGGTTCGTCCGCTTCGGTTTCCTTAAAGGAGCCCTGGTCCCATTTATCCTGTAGGGAAAGAAGAGGGGGAGTGATAACCGGGGGCGCCGACCACCAGTCAGCCGTTAGCTCGGTCATCCCTGGTTCGGGGGTCACCCCGTGACAGACTGTATGCCAGATAGTTGCCTTGTGAGAAAGCTTACACTCACTACTGTAAGCTTGAGTGGTGAAGGTGACACACCACTAATAAAGTCTATAGGCCTGATTGCTTTTCTGGGACAAGCTTTACAATTCTATAGGTCTGTCTTTTTATTACTAAAAATTAAGATAATGGCAGTAGCTCTAGCTTAATTATTGTGAAAAGCATTTCTTAAAACCAATAGGCCATTAACAGTGGATTATTATCAGACTGTGTTGCAGGCTATAGAGAGATATTTTGTTACATGTAATTTCACATATTACCATAGTAGAAAGCAAGGCATTTGCTGTTGGTTATCTACTCTGACAAACTGAAGCGGTAGATGATTTTCACTGTGAACATTTTTTTCAGGCCCTTTAGAGAGGGGCTGTGTATTGTTTTGTGAGATGTAATTCTGTACATATTTGTACTTTGATAACTGTAAGCATTAAGGTTACCAGGTCATGTGCACTTCAGTAGGCCTGTGTTGGTTATGATGCCGAGCCATTGCTTAATACTTTAGGACTTATTGGTTCACGAGGAAAAGTTATGTTAGATTCCATTGGTTTGATCTGTTTACTATGAAAAGTTATGACAAAGCCTGTAGTACTAAAATACTTATGGTGAACAGCATGCATTAAAAGAAATAGGATATTAAGGAAGATTGTTATTACACTGTGCTAATGCCTGCAGGCAAGTTTTGTTTATAATAATAACAGGGAATCCCAAAGATTACAAGGCTTTGGTGTTGCTGACCCACTCAAACAAACTGTGGGGATAAAAGATCTGCACTATGATAATCCTTACCAGGCCCTTTTAGATGTGATTTTACATTGTTTTGATAGCTGTACTTTTGTACATATTTGTAATTGTACTATGTTATACCGGATGGCTGCCTTGTGGGAAAGGTTATTCTCAATACAGTAGGTTTGAATTGGTCCTGGTGAAAAGTCAATGCTTAAGGCTATGGGCTTGATTGGATGACTGGGAAAAGTTATTTCAGATGCCATAGGTCCCATCTGCTTAATGTGAAAAGTTACGAAAAAGGCAGTGGTCCTGATTTATTTATTAACAAACACATACAGTTAAGCCAACAGGTGTTTAAGAGTGGATTGTTTGCTTGCTGTGTCAAAGCCTGCAGACACATATATTGATACATGGTTACCTTTGTAGGTAAGCATTTTAGTGTTGATTACCCCCTTTGACAAACACTAAGAGTAGATTTGCTCTGTTATCATTTGTATTACAATTTCATCTCTTCAAAGGGCCTGCCAGGTTTAGTTGTGTGCCAGGATCTTGAGATTTAAAACAACGATTAACGTGGGGCGCTAGAGTGCGCCAGGCAAGATGGCCGCACCTCAGTGCAGCTCCGCCGGCTGATCGCCTATCCGCCTAATATCTGCTCCTAATCGCAGCATCACCGTTGTGAAAACGGTTGCCCCGTGCAGCGCAATACCCCCGCGCTAGGTGGGGGCCCGGAGGACTGTTGGTGCCGGACGGATCGAGCTGAAATCTGACAGCTGTACGGCTCTCCCGGCGAGGTGCGTAAAATGGCAGCTGCCGCTGCTCGGTCCTGGAAAGCGTAGCCGGCCGCGGTGGGAGAGGCCGCCTGCGATTGCCATCGGTTCCGAAGTGCGGTGAGCCCCATGTGTGTGTGGGGGTTGGATGCGTGACGCCCCATCATAGCGGCTGTGTCCTGGACGCCTGAGTGGGACGATCGGGTCTGCCCCCGTGGCCCTGAGGTGTCACCCCCCGGCTCGGAGCGGCGATCGGAGCCCGGAGGAGAGTGGTTATCAACCGCGGGCATGCTCCGAGGTGCAGATTGATGGTGGAGACGCCGGCGGCTGACCAGGACATCGGGCGGTATCCCTGACCGGATGGCCTCGGCGAAGGCCCTGACACACCGCCACTCGCTGCCACGGATTGGGCGGCGGGACCCCAGAGGTGTCGCCAGCATCGAGGCCGCCGGACCTGGCCACGGGACTGCGGAAGACGACGGTGGCATCAAGCGAAGCTGCCCCCTGTGGGCCCGAGATCGCCGCTGAAGATCCCAGGAGCGGCGGTGAGTGGGTTGCGGCCCTGCCTGGGCCTACCACTGCGGAGGTGGGTGTGGTCCTGACACAGTGCCTGAGGCCTGGGAGCTGCGCCTGGCACCCAGTATACACAAATCGCTGAACAGAGCCGGTATACCTCCCGCATATGGGCACGGACAACGTTGCAGGCATTGGTGTAAGCCGGTGGGGCCCCTGGCGCCTGGTGGCCGCGCTGCACGCCATTACACGTATAACTAGCTGGGCTGTGCCCGCATACACCCCCTCATCTGTACTCTATTAGCCACATCTGCCTGCTGGGTGATTAAAGCTGTGTGCCTGCGGCATTACCACACCTGGGACTGACCTGGCAGCACTGCACTCCGCCTGGCCTGGTCTGGCCTGCGCTGGGGCGCTTAGGGGCCGCATAGGAGGTGAGTGACATTATCCTGCGGCTGCTAGTGTTTTCACTCGTGCGACACGAACTGGAGGCAGTCTAGGGTTGGTGCGAGTGACACAGCAATCTACCACGGGCCAGGGCGGACCCCCCACTACACGTCGCGGGAGTGGCGTTGGTGCATTGCACGCGAGTGAGGACTGCACCTTTTGTTTCGCGGGCACATCGTGTCGCTATTCTGGGCCCATTGGAACACCAGTGTCTGCTTGTGGCTGTTGTGCAATAGAGGCGGTGGAATAGGTGTTGCTGTCCTGTGCTGGTCTACTGAACTCCCCGTCTCCTTATCTGGCCTGCATTCTGCTCACCATGGGGAGGGCGGATAGAACTCAACCCCGCCTCGGGGCGAGGCTAAGGTGCCGATGCGGATGGCAGCGTGAGCTGAGAGCTCCGCGCCAACCCAGTTATTTATCCTGGTAGGGGGCTGAGTTTGCCGCTGAAAGTGCGTCTGGTGGCGTGTCAGGCATACTGGTAGGTGCCGGCGCCGTTTATTGGCGGAAGCGATACCGCCGCTGAAGCTCGGGAGAAGAAATGCGGCGGGACCCCGGTCGCTCAAAATGGCGCCGGGTCCGACTGCAGTAAACAGACCCGAGGAGGAGCGAGGCTTACATCCGACGAGACAGCGGAACGGGAGATCGGACCGCCACCGCTGATTGCCTGGCACTGAAGGTATCTTGAGGCGGGCCGAGAGCATTGCGGCGGCGGTGCTTTTGGTGTGGCGGCGGCCGCAGAAGGACACAGGGCTTCCCCCCCTCTCCCCACCCCCCCCCCCCCGGTGGTGAGCGGAGCGCCTGGGATAGCAGCGGCGGAGGACGGTGACATAGCGCGGAGCCCCGGCGCGAAGCGGGAGTGCACTGAAGGTGTTGCTGAGAGGATCGGCCTGGCCCTGCAAGACGAGCGGGCAGAGGACGGCTCGCGATCCCTACGTGAACGCCAGTTTGAATCCATGGAGGTACGGCGGAGCGGTGGAGCTGTGAAGGGAGCGGCTCACGAGGTGCCCACCCATTGACCTGGAGGTTGGACTGCTGGAGGAGAGGCCCAAGTGAGTGTGGATCTTGAGGGCAGGGCCGGGCACTGACGTACTACGCAGCAACCTCCGGACAACACTGCGGAGACTTGGGGGACTGCCTGGAGTACTACCCGTGCGGCATGAGGAGGCGGCAAGGAGTCAGGAGCGGCTGCTCAGTGGCGTGAAGAGGGCTGCTAGCAGCAGGCCCCTGAACTATCGAGTAGCTGTAGAGGAGTACGTGCGGCCTTTATCACCGACGGCCTAGGGATAACGAACTCCACCGTGAGTACACACCCAGTGGGGCACCAGGGTGCGGAGCAAGGGCTGTGATCCGTAGGTTCAGGTCAGAGAACAGGGACTGGACCCTAGAAGACAGCGTGCGACCAGGAGCCATAGCGGTTGAACTAAGCACTCGTCGCCGGGAGCATTACTCTTGGGATAAGGCGGATCGCGCCGGTTGCCTCGGGATCCAGCGCTGAGGAGTGACCCTGAGAGTGGACCCACCTGGGAAGCCAGGGGATTGGTTGAGCGCCTTACCGGGCAGAGTCACGACTGGCAAGGGGAAACTAGGAGAGTGTCCTGAGAGCCTTGAGGGCCGCGGGGCGGCCGGCCTCTGCTGAGAAGTGTGGGGCGGACGTCGCGCAACGGGGAACATCGACCTACATTGCTGGCGGGAGCTGGGGACCAGAGGAGAACCGGCAGGGAGCCGCCGTGAGCGCTGGTCCTAGGAAGAGGTCGATAATGGGTAAGCCACGGAGCAAGCAGGGGGGCGCGCCCCCGGAACAAGAGGAGGAGGCGACGGATAGGCAAAAGACGGAGGCGCGGAGTCCCAACCTGAGGGGATGGCGCAGCAACAAGTGGAAGTGATACTTAAAGCCATTGCGGATACTAGAGATGCCCTTCAGCAGGACATAGCACAGGTATCAGTGGGGCTGGGCCTGCTCCGAGCAGATCACGCAAAACTGACGGACCGGGTAAAACAAACCGAAGCCACTCTGGAAGTACTGGATCCAGCACACAAGGCGCTTGAGACACAGATGGGAGAAGTATGCCGTCGCTTGCAAGTCTTGGAAAAGAGAGCTGAGGATGCCGAAGGGCGGAACAGAAGGAACAACATACGGGTGGTTGGACTGCCTGAAGGAGTGGAAGGTCCCAGTATGGTGGAATATCTGGAGACCTGGCTGAGGTCAGAAGTCGCCCCAGAGGGATTGTCCCCTTTCTATACCTTGGAGAGGGCGCATAGGGTGCCGGCGCGCCCGGTGCTGCCTGGGAGACCACCCAGACCTGTAGTGGCACGCTTACTCCACTACAAGGACAGAGATCTGCTTTTGAATAAGGCGCGTTCTGTAGGCCCCTTCAAGGTAGATAATAGTAGTGTGACGCTGTTTCTCGACTACACCTTCGATGTGCAGAGACAGCGATCCTCCTTCTTAGAAGTCAAGAAAGCATTCCGCACGGAAGGCTTACAATATTCACTGATGTTTCCAGCACGTTTAAGAGTGGCAGTCGACGGTAAAACCTTTTTCTTCAGCACCCCGGAGGAAGCGTGGGATTGGCTGGAGACTTACAGAGCGGGACAAGGAGAGGCTGGCCGAGGTCTGGGGGCTGCCGAGGGTGTGTCGCGCCCACATCGGCCACGGCGCTCAGAGAGGCGGCGGCTCCGTTCCCAGAAGCCAACGATGTCTCAGACGGAACAGGAACGGTCGGCGGCGCTTAAAGCAGTGACGGAGATATCTCAGGAGCAAGGACCGGAACCGAAGGGAGCGACCGAATCTGAGAAGGGGTCAGCTGGAACGGTGTCGGAGGAATCGGACTCAGCGAGCGTCATTCTCCCTCATGTTACGCCAGGGACTGCAGATGAGCTGGTCGATGCGTAGCACAGTAAGACTTTCTCCAGGACTGGGTGGTGCCTTTGTGTATTGACACTCCCCCTCTGCTTTTTTTTTTTTTTTTTTTCTCATGATGCGGAATGTGAGGGGTGGTGGGGGGGGCTCTGGGGTGGTGCTCCCTCAGATTGGGGCGCTGCAGCAGGAGCTGTGGCATTAATGAGAATGGGGTAAGGTGCGAGACGATTGAACGATTTTGACTCCGAAGCATCTGGCCTTTGGGCACCTCCCCTGTTATTGTCGTTGGTGATCCCCGGTAGCTACCGAGGACGCAATTTAGTTGAGAATTTGGATGGGTGCTGCTTTGTTAGGACCTGTTCTGGGGAGGGGTAGTTGGGGACTGTTGTGCATGTTGTTTGGGGTTATAGGGGCTTCCGGTGTGTCCATGGTGACAGTGCAGAGGTTCCAGGGATTGGAGGACTACTATGGGGACCCTGCTTGATGTTAAGTGCCTAACGTGGAATGTGAGAGGGATGCATACAATGCGGAAGCGCCATAAGGTCCATGCTTACTTGGTGCGGAGGGGGGTACATATTGCTTTCCTGCAGGAAACCCATGTTGATCGGGCGGAGGGCAGTGCGTTACAGCGAAGATGGCGGGGGCAGGTCTATTGTACAACGTATTCAGCATTTGCCAGGGGAACATTAATATGGGTCCGAGCAGGGGTGCCCTTCCAGATGACTCACCAGTTTGTTGACCCAGAAGGGAGGTTTGTAGTGGTGGGGGGCGACTGAATGGATTAGAGGTAACGTTATGTAGCATATACGCCCTAATGTTGATCAGATGGCCTTTTTCGATCAACTGTCAGGGAAACTGGCACCTTACTTGACTGGCCCTGTGATATTGGGGGGAGATTTTAACTCCATAACTGATGTCGATATAGATAGGTCACATCCGCCATTGCCGGAGGCCCCTGTCATAGAATATCAAAGGCCAGGAGAGAATGGCAGGACAGCTGGGGGTTGGTAGATACATGGCGAATGCAGCATCCCGAGGACCCTGACTACTCTTTCTTTACTGCTTTGCACGACCTGCATGTGCGTTTGGATGCCATATTGTGCACACCTGACATACACGCAAAAGTCCTCAATAGTGAATATTTGGCTAGAACGATATCGGACCACAACCCTCTAATACTAACGATTAGGTGGGCACAGGAGAGACCTGTAATCCCGAGTTGCCTGAGGGGCCCCGATGAAGCACTGGAGGGATTTTTGGCGGGTATAGACTTGCCCCAGCTGGCAGAGGACCAAGCGGAGCTACTAGGGCAGGACATCACGCTGGGGGAAATACAAGGTGCCATTAAGCATATGGCGCGTAACAAAACACCGGGATCAGATGGCCTTCCTATTGAGTTTTACTCAACTTATATTGATATACTTGCTCCAAAATTGCTGATGGTTTATAAAGAAGCGCGGGCAGTGGGGAGGCTTCCAACCTCTATGAGGGAGGCTATTGTTGTCCCA
Source organism: Calotriton arnoldi (assembly GCA_963921515.1). Classification (NCBI taxonomy): domain Eukaryota; kingdom Metazoa; phylum Chordata; class Amphibia; order Caudata; family Salamandridae; genus Calotriton; species Calotriton arnoldi. The sequence goes on along the minus strand of CAWUFW010001449.1, from coordinate 2,674,651 downwards.
CTTCCGAAGCCGGGAAGGGACGCTCTGGACAGAATGGCGTACCGCCCGTTATCTATGCTGACATCTGACTATAAGATATTAAGCAGGATTTTGGCGACTCGGCTCCTACCCCACATGGTACATTTGGTCCATCATGACCAAGCGGGTTTTATTCCGATCCGGAACACGGCCGTTAATGTGCGGCGCCTCCTCCGCATATTGGATGCGGATCACGGAGACACTCCTGGTGCTGCGGTGCTCTCAGTGGACATAGAGAAGGCATTTGACAGCCTGGAGTGGCCGTATCTGTACCATGTTATGCGCGCATTTGGTCTTGGGGAGGCATTCGTGGGCTGGACGGGATTATTGTACAGAGATGCGACAGCCAGGGTGCGGACGGGGAGAATGATATCCTCTCCCTGCCCAGTAAGTAGGGGAACACGACAAGGATGCCCGCTGTCACCACTGTTATTTGCGTTGGCCATTGAGCCACTGGCGGTACAGGCTAGACTGGGGCGCCATTATCGGGCCTGGCTCTGTGGGGCGCTGAACAATATATCTCCCTATATGCCGATGATCTACTGATTTTCTTGGCTAATACAGGGGCGGCGCTGGAAGGAGCGACAAACCTACTGCGGGTGTTCGGAGAGATCTCGGGGCTGGGGGTTAATTGGGGGAAGACCTGTCTCTTCCCGGTGCTCCCAGTGGCAGCGGGCCCTGATCAGGTGGCGGGAATTCGGTGGGAACCGTCGTGTTTGCCTTATCTTGGGACTAACATATATCATACCCCTGCGGAGTTGTTGGAAGGAAATGTGGGAAGGGCCTTGCGCGGGCTGCAAGGGAACCTGACTTTTTGGAGTGCGCTGCCACTCTCGGTTGCAGGGAGGGTGGCGCTCCTGAAGATGGTGGCGCTCCCCGCCTGCTATATTATTTTAGGACATTGCCGATTTGGATACCGGGGCGATCTTCAGGCAGATCAGATCCATGGTTAGCGGCTTCCTGTGGGGAACTGGCAGAAGGCGAGTGGCGCTACACACCATGATGAGACCCAGGGTAGATGGAGGACTGGCGGTGCCAGACTTCGAACTTTACTACTTGGCAGCTCAGCTGCAGTGGCTCACACAGGCGGTGGCTCGAGAATTTCGGGGCCCAGAGGGTCCTGAGGGTCGGTGGATACTACGTCATGTATTATCATTTACCATATTGCAGCAATCCTTGCATCTTGGGTCGCTCACTGCCGAGGAGCGAACGTTGAGACAATGCTGGAACCGATGCCACCGCAGGGCTAATATTGGTAACCCATATGCACCGGAGATCCCCCTGGGCATGTGCACCGCCCTCCCCCATGGGGGGGATTGGTCGGCGCTAGCAGACTGGGAGATGCTGGGGGTCCAGGTCATGGGGGATTTGTACGAAGATGGGGTACTACTGCCTTTTCAAACTTTGCAGGAACGGTACGACCTGCCGCGAGGAGACTATTTGCTGCATGCAGCCCTGGTTTCAGCTATCCAGCGCCACTGGAAGGGGGCTCTTGGAACCCCGGACTTCTATGGCGTGTCAATATGTAGTGATGGCGGCAGGGACAGTTAAGGCAATTACATGTCTCTACAGGCGATTGGTTGCGGAAGAATTGCGCCCACTGACGGAGTTACGGGGAAAGTGGGAGGAAGACCTTGGGAAGGAAATACCGGAAACGACGTGGACCCAGTTGGTTCGGAGGACCTGGAAGAGTACACGGAATGCCAGGTTTCAATTAATACACTTCTTTATACTGCATAGGGCTTATTTAACCCCGGCCAAGATTAATCGATATTATCGGACGGATACCGCCCGGTGCCCACGCTGTAATTTAGAGGGGGCAGATTTACCTCATATGCTATGGACTTGTGGACGGTTGGGGACGTACTGGAAGGAGGTAGTCGACCTGCTTTGTGGAATTACAGAGCGCCACATAGACACAGACATGGGTACCTGTATACTACATTGGTTTCCGCATACACCTAAGACGAAAACTACGAGCAAGTTTCTAGACCTAGGCCTGCTGTTAGCTAAGAGAGAGATCACGGCCCAATGGAAGTCACGACGAGGACCTACCATGGGGAAGTGGAAGTCGGAGCTACTTAAATGGGCCAAAAGCGAGAGTACAGTTAGATTGCAACAAGCTATACGTACTAATAATGAGGGGGCGAGGGAAGCAGCAAGAACGTGGGAGGCCCTAGTGATAGCGCTACAAATACCTGACACTGACCTGGAGGCGGGCCTTGCTGGGGAAGATCCAGTGGGCTCCCACTGATCGCTCACGGAACAGAGACGGCAGCAAGGGCCTAACCCTGAGGTGGGTGCATGGGGTAATGCGAGATGTACGGAGTGCAGCAGGTATTGTCCCACACATTATTCCGCAACGTGAATTGAAGGAACTGATATTTATATTAGACTAAGTGCCTAGAAGTTTGGACACACCGGAGGCAGAGGGGGGAGGGAGTCCGAATGCGATGGTTTGTTGTGTATCTTATGGCTTACATTACTAAATAGATAATGTACTAGATAGGATGCTATGCACTCATTGAATTAAGTATGGGTACATCCTGATGTCTGCTGTGCAGGGACTTATACTGTATTAGATTGGAAAGCAAGAAAGTTTCGTCACAGGAAAAATGGGGGCTCAGGAGCTGAAGACAGGATGTAAAGTATAACTCTTTCACTAATATATGTTTGATATGTATGGATTTATAAAATAATAAAAACAGTTTAAAACAAAAAAAGAACTCAACCCCGCCTCACGTTTGAGGCACGCAAACCCAGCAAAACACAACAAAAGGCGGCCTCTGACTCCGAGGCGGACGTCCAGGGGGACGGCCCGTCCACGCTAGAGGTGGCTCTACTAGCAATGCAGAAAAGCCTCCAATCTAAAGAGGGCACTATGGCTGCCGTGAACCATAGGCTGGATCACATGTCTTCCCAGCTTGAGAAGCAGAACACTAGAATGGGGGAGATTGAGCAGCGGGTTTCCTCAACTGAAGATGGACTAAGTCAGGTAGCTGACAAGGCCCTTAACATGGAGAAAGTGTTGGCGCTAATCCAGGCAAAGAACGAGGACTTAGAGGCCCGGTCTCGCCGAAATAATCTTCGAATCACCGGCCTACCGGAATCGACGAACACTGGGAAGATGGAGACCTACATTGAAACTTTGATAAAAGATGTCTTTGGGCCAGAGAACCTCTCCACCATGTTTATAGTTGAGCGGGCACATCGCTCTCTGGCGGCGAGACCGGCGCCGGGCGCTCCGCCTCGCCCCATAATTGCTCGCCTCTTAAACTATAGGGACCGTGATGTTATTTTGAGGATGGCCAGAGAGAAAGGCGCCATTGAACATCAAGGGAACTCTTTATCCTTCTTCCCTGACTTCACGGTCGCTGTCCAGGCAGCACGGCGGGAGTTTGGAAATGTCAAAAACTTTCTCCAATCTGAGGGCATTTCTTATGCCATGCTGTATCCTGCCCGCCTACGCATAGGCCAGGAGGGGGAATCAAAAATCTTTTCCACCCCCAAGGCAGCGATGGAGCATGCTAAACAACTGAAACGACGGAGGCGAGAGGCCCAAGCTGATCCTGACGAGGAGGAGCAGTGATATGTCATGTGGACGTGGGCTGGGTTTCTGTCAGCTGCTCTCTATGTTGGCTATGTGCCGTTCTAGTTGCGCTGCAAAATTAGTGTTTTTTCTTACAGGCATGCAGCAGGGGCACAGATTACCTCAAGACGACTGTATATGATGCATTATGTCCTTTTTTTTACATGTTATTTCTCTTTAGCACAGGTATATAGTCCGGATCAGCCACCTCCTACCTCGTGGGAGGCATGTAGCTCTCTGGCGTTCCCCACATGGGAGTACCCCACTTGTTATGAGCTGTTAGACCTTACTGTTGGGGGTTGCTTGCTCTGGGATGGGATGGCTTCGGCAAGTTGGGTCCGCTGAAGTGGGTGGGGGCTGGAGTGGGTACTGGGGGGGAGGGCTGGACGGCACTTTTAACTGGCATTGTTATTGAACCCAGGCGACACATTACTGTCTCACAACATTACACTGTTATGACTATCTATTCCACGACAGGGCACCGGTGGTAATATTAAGTTCCTCATCTGGAACGTGCGTGGTTTAAATAGCCCCAAGAAAATCCGTTCTGTCCTAGCCTATCTGGACAGGTTAGATGTCCAGGTAGCATTCCTACAAGAAACACATCTTACATCACACTGCGAGAAGAACATAGGCGTGCGCTGGGCGGGGGTCAGGATTGCTTCCTCTTATTCCTCATATTCCCGCGGGGTACTTATTTTAATCAAGAAGGGGGTCCCCATTATTGTGCTAGGCTCGGAAATCGACGACCAGGGCAGGCTCGAGATGGTGCACGGCAAGCTTGGCGGTGCGGAAGTGTTGCTAGTGAATGTGTATGGACCGAATGTCGATGACCACTCTTTCTTTGCGGATGTGTGGCGCCGTATTTCTAGCTTCCCACCTGCCGAGATTCTGTGGGGGGGTGACTTCAATACCTGTCTGGATGTGCATATGGATAGGTTGGGCGGTGGAATCCCCCGACATAGGCTCGCAACGGATGCAATTCTGGGGCTGTTAGAGACCGGGAACATACACGACGTGTGGCGGCTGAGACATCCTGAGGTGCGGGAGAGCACCTTTGTATCTACAGTCCTTGAGACATGGTCCCGCCTGGACTACTGGCTCGCATCTGAGGCCATCTGCACGTGGGCTACCGATGTTAAGCATTTGGCGAAGACACTATCTGATCACTCTCCAGTACTACTCGAACTGCGCATCCCTGAGTGTGAAAGGCCCCCGTTCACGTGGAGGCTACAGCCTTCTTCATTGACTGATCTGGTATTCAAGAGCACTGTGGGAGAGGCGATTCGTAATTTTTTTAAGGAAAATGAGGGCACCGTTGATAGCGCAGGTGTGCTTTGGGAGGCGTTCAAAGTCACAATACATGGCGTGTGTATTGGTGCGCAGGCCGGGGTGCTGAAGGACCTCCGTCGCAGAATTGATAGGCTAGCGGCGGAGATATCCACGTTGGAGCGGGACTATGAAAGACACCCGGTCCCAGACAAGCTGGCTGTGATAAGGGAACTGGTCACGGAGCACAATGAAACAGTAGACCAGGAAATGGCCCATAGGTCGCGTCGTAGCAAGGCGCGCTATTATGGGGAGGGGGGAAGGCCTAGCCGCTCTCTTGTGCAAAAACTGGCGGCGCCTCGGAGGCAAGACCACATTACAGAAATGCTCGACGAGGAGGGTGAGGCACATTACCCCACACCAGAGATAAGCAGAGTGGTGCTGGATTACTACTCTAGACTCTATGGCCAGCGACCGCACGCCCCGGCAGCAGACATTAATTCCTATCTCGAGGATATAGCGCTTGGCTGGCTATCGCTAAACCAGTGTGAATACCTCACACAGCCATTTGATGTTGAAGACGTCAAACTAGCCATCATGTCACTCCCAACATGTAAGGCTGCGGGCCTTGATGGGCTCCCGAGCGAGTTCTACAAGGTCTATGCAGATGACCTAGCCCCTAGGCTACTGGACGTCTTTGCGGAGGCTTATGACACGGGTACACTCCCGCCCACCCTCAGGGAGGCCCTTATAGTGATGCTCTTGAAGCCGGACAAAGCGGCCAATGCCTGCGACTCCTACAGGCCTCTCTCTATGATTAACATGGATGCCAAGGTCCTGGCAAAAATGATTGCCAGCAGGCTCCAGCCCCTAGTACCTAAGCTGGTCTTACCTGACCAGTCTGGGTTTGTCCCTGCCAGATCAACCATGCACAACCATGCACAACTTTCGCACTGTGTTTGCTACCCTGCATTACTTTGATCCGGACTTCCAAGCTGTGGCGGTCCTACTAGATGCCGCAAAGGCATTCGATTCCCTGCAATGGGAATACATGTTCACCGTCCTGCTGCGCATGGGTCTGCCACCCTTCTTCCTCAAATGGGTTCACCTGTTATACACTGAGCCACGGGCCCGACTGCGTGTGAATGGCTGGGTGTCTGACGCATTCCTGATCTACAGGGGCTGGCGACAGGGCTGCCCCCTGTCGCCAATCCTTTTCGCGCTCGCACTTGAGCCTTTGGCGTGTAAACTGCGCCAGAGGCATGCTCAGGCGGCGTTAGGGTTCCGTCAACGTCCGTTGGTGGTCTCGTTATATGCGGACGATATGTTGTTATACGTCCGCGAACCGACCACCTATTTACCCGAACTGCTTCGAGAGTACGTAAAGTTTGAACAGTATTCGGGCCTGGGTATCAACTGGGCGAAATCGACGGTGTTCCAACTGACGGCTGGTATCCGTGAGGTGGACTTGGACTTCCCCCTGGTGTGGTCCATCGAACCGGTTCGGTATCTGGGTGTGTGGCTGCATAGAGACCCCGAAATGGTCATTGCCATGAACTATGGTCGTGCAATCACCAAAATCACTGAGCAGGCGGCGAGGTGGGCTGCACTGCCGCTTTCTCTAGCCGATCGGATAGCAGTCGTCAAGATGACGATCCTGCCAAAGCTTCTCTATCTGTTTATTAATATCCCGATTCGCATAAACATTGCACTATTTAACATGCTTCAATAAGCTTTGCTCTCCTTTGTGTGGGGCGGCAAGAAACCCCTTTGCAGCTGGGAGGTGCTGGTGCAGCCGTTTGAGAGAGGAGGCTTTGAAGCCCCGGATCTGCGGCTCTATTTGTGCGCTCAGGCGCAATTTGCGCATTTTTGGTTTTATCCGCAGCGTTTCCAGCCGCATATAGCGGTGGAGGCAGATTCAGTCCTCCCTGTTCCACTGGTGGCGGCCGTCTTGATGGGCGGACCACGGACCGAGATCAGTCCGGTACATTGCACTGTGTGGGCATGGCAGGCCCTGGCAAAACAGGCTCAATTGGGCTACCTCTATGCCCCGACACTGCCGATTGCGGCGCACCCAGGCATCTCCACTGCCCAGGAGCCGGCGGCGCACACTGGCAGGCGCAGGCATTGCGCAACTAGGGGACCTGTATCGACAAGGCCAGCTCATATCCCTCTCAGAGATACAGGAGGGGCGAGGTCCGGATCTGATGTTAGGATTCACTTATGTGCGTGTGAGGCAGGCTGTCCGTGCAGTATATCCTCACTACCCAGCTGAGCCGAAAACGCTGCTGGCACTGCAGACGGTGCTAGCTAGCGACTCCCGACGTGGCCTGATCACCAGACTCTATAATGCTTCTCTGAGGGAGCGGGACCCACTAGACAGTCCATCATACAATAAATGGAACATGGCGCTGGGGGATACCCTCTCCGCGGATGCCTGGAAATGTTGCTGTCATCTAATGGGACGCCTGCGTGCGAACTGTAATCTCTGCATCATAAATTTAAAATATTTACATCAGATCTACTATACCCCTGTTCAACTGCGCAGATTTGGGTTGCGGGACAGCGCTAATTGTGTACGGTGTGGACAGGAGGATGCAGACTTTTTGCATCTTGCATGGGGCTGCGCTGGCATACAGGCCTTCTGGGCCAAGGTTGCGAATGTGCTTACGGAGGTGGTGCTGGAGTCTGTGCCGTGTACGCCTGATGTTTGCATTTTGGGATGGGTGAAAACCTCAAGCCATGCAATAGACGACTGGTGGCTATATCCACACTGTTCGCCAAGCGGGCGGTTGCGCAATGCTGGGGGGCCAAAACTCTACCAACAGTAAAAAGATGGATCCGAGAATTGCTATACTATAGGGACCAGCTGGGGATCTATGCAGAGGAATTGCCTGAAGCCTCGCGCCCCAAGGATTTTTGGGCCCCACTAACGGGGTACCTATTGGGCAACCCAGACTTACAGTAGGGAACTGCATTATTGTACTGTGTACTTGAAGTGGTGGGTGAGGAGTCGACCTAGGGGTCAGGGTCTATGTCTTCACTTATCTATATCCCTGGGTTCCATTGATTCGTTAAGTGCCAGGTCTAGGGGAGAGGGGGGGGGGGGGGTAGCAGAGGGATGTGTTTACATTGCCGAAATGTTTTGTTTAAAATACATGAAAATTGCTTGTACTGCATATATGATTTAGCAGAACTGCTGTGCCCCATTTCGGGGTTGTATAATTTGTTTGTTACAAGCTGCACAATAAAAAGAGTTTAAAAAAAAAAAAATCAACCATTAACAATACATACATGAAAATACATACAGGGGGCCTTCTTCTGCCATTGGTCTGTAGAAGTGTGATTTACTGTCTGTAAACCATCCATCACAGCACATAGTGTGGGGCAGTATGCCAGCTCATTTCAACAATTAACTCTCTGACCCTATAAGTAACGGATGATCACATGTGCACATCCACCTGAAAATGAAAGTGCTTCAGTCCACAGCTGGTGTGCAAGTCCATTAGTTTAAATGTTCTTAAGCTATAGGTCTCCTTACATTTATTTCCTTCTTTTCATTTTCTAGAGCACACTACAGCTCCTCAGTCAATGCTAACAGGCCGCTGCTTGGCATGGATTTCATTTGGAGTGCGTCACACGCAGTCACTGCCTCTAAACCAGGAACTGTTATGGAATGGAATTTACTGCCATTATGGAATGGCATTTTCTTCAGCGTATCATTGTTTTATCATTACAAGATGGCCAACATGTTAGTTCTAAAGGTGGTGGCCATACTGGAACTTTCAAACAACAATACTCTACAATACCACTATAAGGAGGCCACCCGCTGCTACAGTCAATAGTATTTGGTATTGCAAGCACATGCCCACCATGTTTAGGAAGCAGAATCTTTTCTTTTCTTACTTTTCTTGTTTTTATTTATCTTGCACATGTTGTTTAGTTAGTGTGTTTATTATGGTTGTGTAAGTGGGTGAATGCAAGAATGACTCAGTGGATGAATGAGTGAATGAATGCACGAGTGCAATCAATAGAGTGACAGAGTGCATGTAGGATGACCTTCCGAGTGCCTAAATACATCAATGACAGACAATGTACTTAAGTCAAAACTCTTGACATTGCTAATGTTGTTTATGCATCCTTCTGCACTAAACTGTAACAACTTGTGATACAGAGAAAAGTATACCGACAGAGAGCTGAAGAGCTAATTGTCGAGGCAGCTGGGCACACAAATAAATGCCTGTATGTGTATGTATGTATGTATGTGTGTGTGTAGTAATTTTATTGCGTGAACCTAGCCAAATGGCAGCAAAAGCACCATACAGGGTCAAAGACTAGCATAAAATCAATGAGTAATAGGAGAGGTAGCTGGTTTTTGGTTTGTTAATGCATTGTAATGTACTGTTCTTTAAAGATGTGCATCTTCAACTCTTTCTGAAAGTGGAGCAGTGTTGGGGCGGTCCGGATGGATACGGGGATGTTGTTCCAGATCTTTGGTGCATAGATGGAAATGGCCTGCTGCCTTGTTTTTACTATTTTGCATTTCTTAGTCTGCAGTCTGTGTCCTGGCTGCAGGTGTGCTGAGAACCACCAGAAATTGTGAGGTTGTCAACCAGCAAGATGGGGTGCAGGTTGAGAGGGATTTGTAAATGATGCAGCTGAATTTGAAAATGATGCAGACTGGCAAGGGAATCCAATGGCATTTCAGCAGGATGGGGGCTCATATTTAAGCACTCAATGACACTGGAGCACATTTTCTTCAATAAATATTGTCCAATTTTTATATTGTTCCAAAGAACCAGTCCATGCATTCTTTATCTCCCTTTATTTTCAACACTTCAAGTACTGGGGATGATCCCGATAGAGAAACCAGAGGTCCATACACATCTGGCAGCGGATACGTGTTTTGCCTTGAGAAGACATTTTCAAGGCTGCAATGGATACAAGATAGTTTGAGATTCAGAAATTACCTTAATAAAGACATGTACAAATCCTATTGTATCATATGGCCACAAACACCTGAATGAGACCAAACAGGCATCAGAGATAAACATCAATCCTAAAAGAAGTGAACCCAAGTGGGATGAATATAAGCAGTAAGCAAAAAATTGTAAACAACCAATCACCTGGTGAATTTAAGAAGTGTGCTCATCGTGCATTTGTATGTGTAATTAAACATCACACTGATCCACCGCTGTGTGGAATATGAGCACACCGAAGTCTAAATTTCAAGATAGAATCCTTGAGAAAGAAAAGTGCAAACCTTGTCAGCTGAGAAAAAACTATAAATGAGTTAGAAGTTTACTAATTGTGAAAGTAACCTCATAAGATTCTGGTTACTTATAATGTCAATTGATGTGTGAAATCATATTCCAGTCCTTCCTATGATTGGTTTGGTTTGAGAGTATTGCCAAAAAAAGAAAAGAAAAAGGGTTCAAAATATTGTTGTAAATTGAGGGTCTATCAAGATTATTCACAATACCTGAAGTGTTGAAAATAAAGGGAGAAAAAGAACACATGAACTGGTTCTTTGTAACTATATCAGAAATAGATAAATATTTATGGATGAAAGTGTGCTCCAGGGTCATATAGTGCTTACTTATTTTGCTTGCAGCTCTCGTCAGATTACAATCAATTGTACCCCATATTGGTGGAAAGGTGTAAGAACACTTCAAGAAAAAGTTTTTGGATAGGCCTTTCATAGTGGTGCTGATTTACAGAACCCTTACTTTATTTTTATGAGTAGATGTGCAATTCTTCTTTAATACTGCTACCAAATTTTGCAATTTTTATGTGCTCATATTTCTTCAGGCCCTGGATGAGGTGACCTCAAGTGTGTAGGATAGCCTTAAAGGAAGCTAGCGGGTCGAGCCAATGGAGCATGGCATTACCAACATCCACAATACTTCATTATCTATGGAAATTAATATTCTCATTTTGGTAGCAACATTTAAATGGTTTAGAGTAGATTTAAAAAAATGTTTCATGTCATTCAATGCATCTACAGTGTATGACATTCAAGAATTTTAAAGCGAATGACAACAGGATTTTCTGGGCTCAAACAAAATTAATTTAGATTTACAAAGAGGAGGTGAAGTTCCTAAGCAAAAATATGTTTTATTGCTTTTTTATTATCAAGCAAGATGCAAAACCTTCATGGAGATATAAATGATAGGGTATTGTGTTGACTTACACTGGGTGCTCCCTTGTGTTTGGACAAAGCTGTACCTCTTTGATGAGCTCTAACTAGAGCTAAACACATGGGTCAGGGGTTGCTTTTATTCATTCCAGGTTGGCTTGGATGGTATTTTACCAGTCCAAAGCTTTAATACTGTGCCTAGAGTGGTGAAAGTCTTTTCTCATTTTGCAGCTCGGCGTGGATGGCACTGTGCTAATCCTATGCTTAAAGACTTTGCTGTAAAAATGGCAAAAGGCTTTGTCCCTTTCTAGCTCAGCGTGGATGGCACGGTGCCAATCCTAAGCTTAAAACTTTGCTAGAAAAAAAGACATTTGAGGTGAGCAGATTCAGTGTCAATGGTGTTGTAGAGTGCTCCATATAAAGGAGCTGCTCTCCCCCTAAACTTGGGAACTACCCAGAGTTCCTTGCTTCCTGTTTTGCTTGGAGATATAAATATGTTACACACTGTATCAGGGGTCTCCAACAGGCTGATAGCGAGCTACCAGAATCTCGTAGGCTGCCGCTGAGTAGCTTGCATGTGATAATATGCCTGTCAGCTTGTTTGAGAAAATACAACTGCCCACCTGCTGAAGCAACACTTTAAACACTGCGGGCCCGGTTATGATAGGCCTGAGAAGCTGATAGTGCAGGAAAATGCACCCCACCCTCTTGTGAAATATTATTTTATTCTCTTTTGTTGTTTCTCTCTCTCTCCTTTTCCCCGTTTCTTTATCCAGTTCTTCATGTCTTTCTCTTTCATTTATTTTTCATTTTTCCTCTCCATCCTTTCACTCTCTACATTCTCCATTAGATTATTCTCTCCTCTTTCTTGTTTGTTCTTTCTCCTCCTTTCTTTCTATTTCTTTTTGTGTTTTCTTATTCAGTTTCTTTCTTTTCTTTCCCCTCTTTGATTTTTCTTTCTTGCTCTTTGTTTTATTTGTTTTTAACTTTTCTTCCTACTCTTTACTTGTTCTCTCTTCTCTGTTTCTTTCTTACTTTTTAGATTCTCTCATTGTCTTATTCTTTCCCCCTTATTTGCTTCTTTTTCTATCGTTCTAGCTTGCTCTTTCCTTTTTTCTTAAGTTGTTATTTTTTTCTTGTCTACTTTCTTTTGTTCCTGTTTTTTCTTTTGCCTTCCTCTTTCTTTTCCTCCTTTCCTTAATTTTTCTTTTTCTCCTTTCTTGGTTTTCCTTTTACCATTTTTTCTCTGCTTGTGTCTTTCTTTTTCTTCTTTCCTTCACTCTTGTATTTTCTCTCTTGCTCTATCTTGTTGATTGTTTCTCCTTTGCTTTTTCTATCCTTCCCTTCGCCTTTATTTTTTGTTTCTTTACTTTCTTCATCTTTTCTTTCTGATAATTATAAGTTGCTCTCGGTGTTTGAAAGGTTGGAGACCGCTGTACTGTATCGCTCACTGTAGACGCAGGATGTCTTATGAAACTGCACTTCAGTTGTATGAAGGTTCCTACTTTTTTGGGAAATGTAGGACACTAAAATAAGTAATTATCAGAGAAGGTGGCATCATAAAGAAGCATATGGAAATGATTGACTGGACAGATTTATACTCAGAGTGAACAGTGATAGAGCCACAGAAAAAATATTAACACAGATACAACACGAAGAATTGTGTGTGAAAATAAGCAATAGAACACTATTTAATTTAATTTCTTACGTACAATTGAAATGTGTTTGTGGCACTTATGTAGTCTCGCCACCTCGGTACTGTGAATGCTGATGAGCATAATTAATACATTTCCAAAACATTACTTTAAAAAACTGCTAACATCTATGCTGAATATGCACAATGTTAGAACTTCTTATGCTCTACGCTTCTGGGTAAGTGGGTATGTTCCGAAGATGACCAGCAAAGGAATACATTTTAAGAAATGTTGCTAAACCTTTTAGTTACCAATTCATTGCAACAGTACTTCATTTTTATAATTATATGGCATTGTTGTACTTTTGTTTACTCTTGATTTTATTTATGCTTATATTTTAACTGTTCTATTTTAATGACTTGTACATTGCATTGCAGACTTGATTGTACTCTGTGATAAATGTGACTAATGTATTGTAGGCCTGGGGGAGGGGGTTGATTTTTTCCTATGGTCTTTACTAAATAAATCCCAAAACAATTTCAGACATAATACATATCCACTTTTGTGCATGGGGAAAATAAAGACAGAAGGAAAGAGGGAGATATGGAGGCATAGGTAGAGAGATGTAAGGGATGGGAGGCAGAGTGTGTTAGATACTGTGGCCTACATAGTCAGTGCTCGAAGGCGGCTTGCACCACTTTATCTATGGGCCATCTGCTCGCTGGTTAAATTAAGAACTTTGCATTTCAGCACTCTCAGGCATGTGACTCTGGAACCCTGCCTACACCAAGACAAGGTAGCACTGCCAGTGAAGGCTCAGAACATACAGATGCCTCCAGGACAGATGAAAGGTGAAGAGCAACTAATCCAAGATGAAACAAAGAGCTCCTGTGTGAGGAGGAGAGGCATTACTTTCACTCTTCAGAAGCAAACTAATCACAAATAATGAATTTCCGGTACAGGTAAATGTAACCTAGGAATGAGGCTGGGCGCTTTCCAATGAGCCTCTATGGAAGGCATGCACTTCAGACATGGATCGCATTCTTATCTAAGGAGTGTGTCAATAATAGCTAGATAGTCTGATCCCTATGGAATGAATCTTAATTCCCTGCAGTATGAATCTCCTCTGAAGAGGAAATTCCACTTTGGGGATGAAAAGTTCAAACTCTGAAGCCGCAGTGACAGGCATACAATGGAATACATTACGAGTGACCGAGGACCGGAGACACCCACTGAGGAAATATGGGATTTAAGAGCCACTTCATCAGATGCGCATAGAAAATCAGTGAGTGTTCAAGACTGACTTCATTAGACATACAGTAGAAACAAGCTAAAAGTGTAAGGGCCGCGGCAGAAGATTGACAGAGAGACATAGTGAGTGTTCAAAGGTGACCTTATCAGACATTCAGTGAGAAGCAGAGGGTTCAAGGGCCATAGCACCAGACGGACACAGAGACACAGCAAATGATTTGGGGTGAACACAATATACAAACATGGAAAGCAAGGTGAGGGTGGCAGGGCCACAGTACAGACAGACCCATATATACAGTTTGTGTTTGAGGGTGACCTCATCAGACATAAAGAGAGAACAAACTGAGGGTGTAAGGACCACGGCACCAGATGGACACGGTGCAAACTTAAGGGTGACCTCATCAGACATACTGTGAGAACAAAGCAAACACAAGGAGATGATGGACGGAGCACTGAAACAGCATATGGCTGGGTCTGACCTGGGGTGGCAAAGTGAGCTAAAGAACGATGATGGATTCAAACCAGATCTGTGACTGGGGGTGAGTGTCTGAAAAGTTTCAGCGCTCCGTCCATCATCTCCATGTGTTTGCTTTGTTCACCCTAAGTTGGCAGGGTATGCCCAGAGGTGGATCCCTTGCTCACTTTGCCACTGGATTCAAGCTAGCCTGGCTGATGAGGGGTGTTACCCCGAAACCGGTCCCAGGATGCTTGGTTCCGTTCTGGGGAAGACCTGGCTTGGCAGTTCGGTCTGGACTGTTCCCATGAGGAACAGGGTCAAGACTGATTTGCATATAGCTGTGTCTGAACTGGGGTGGCTAAGTGAGCTAAAGAACGATGATGGATTCAACCAAGATCTGTGACAGGGGGTGAGTGTCTGAAAAGTTTCAGCACTCCGGCCATCATCTCCTTGTGTATACTGTGAGAACAAGCTGATAGTGAAAGAGTTACTGCACTAAATGGACAGAGAATCAGTGAGTATTCAAGGGTGATGTCCTCAAACATCAGTGAGAAACTGAGGGTGCATGGGCCATAGCAGCAGATGGACACAGAGACACAATGAGTGTTCAGCGGTGACCCCAATACAAGAACATAAAACAATGTGAGGGTGCCAGGGCCACAGCACCAGAAGTACATAGAGAGGGAGTTATGGTGAGGGCCCAAGGGCCAGAGACAGACACTTCCAGCAGCAAATAAGGTTCTAAGAGTCACTGTGCCAGACACACTGAGAGACACTGAGAGACACAGAGTCTCAGACAACAACTTCAGAGACGAAGAAGGAGAACAAGCTGCGGGTGCAAGGTACATGCAGATATACATACATAGGAAGAGAAATGGTGAATGTTAGAGGCCAGTAAGCACAAATGCTCTCTCCTCTTACAATGTTTCTTTTGAAGAGTGAGGCTCTGGAAAAGGAAGGACCTTCTTATCTGTGCCCCAGCAAGGAGCCACAGGCTGCTGAATTTTTCTTAGCCTACGAAAGCAGACATTGCTCAATTTGTACTTCATGCCTGCTTGCAATTTATGTACTTAAACGTGTGTTATCCATGGGAGATCCCAGAAAGTCTTTTGTGTAGTTTGCATGAGGATTTCTCCCAAAAATATTATGGAAATAAAATCATAAGGCAAAAAGAGAAATGTGTCACAAGGTTTTCACCTGTAAATGTTTGCACAGAAGGCAGATCGACAAACATAATATACAATTATATGCAGCAGACTCTTCTAGTTGCAAACATCTAGTGTTCGTAGTTTCTTCAGCAGCATACATTATTCATGATGCCAGTGTTTCTGAGGACTTTGTTTTTAAATGCTTCTGGGAGGCACTGACTACAACAGGAGGCCAAAAATACAGAGAAAATCAAGAATCACTAGCAAATGTCCAACCCTCTGCATTCTCACCCTTATCTCAATTAAAACGGTACTTCAGAAGTGTTGGTGGGCTTATTGTCCAGCACAGGGGAGGCCCAAGAAAGCGACAAGGATGTGGGGTGTAAAATGGCCTCAAAGAGGGATGGGAGTGGGGAAGGGAGTATTGAGGCACCCTAGAAAGGATTTTTTTGCAAAAGTTGAAGTGAGAGGTGTGGGTAAACGTTTCTATGTGGTCACATGGCAACAGAAGCTGAACTGTGGGGGAACCAGTGAAAGAAAAGAGCCCAGTGATTTTACTGATGGTGATGGGAATGGAGAGATGTTTTTATCTTGAGTTCATTGAGGAACACTAGATACAAATTATGCTGAAGGGTGACAGGAGGGGGGTTGAACTCATAAGCTGTTAATCATTAAGCTTGGGCGGTGAACTCCACTCCGTTCATGGAGTTTGCAGAGTTTTTGGCACTCCGCAGAGCTCGCGGAGTTCCGAAAAGCTCTGCATTGCGGAGCAGAGTTTTTTCTTTGCTTGCGGTCGCCAACGGTAAGTTGGCGAGTGCGAGCGAGGAAAATCCAACGCTAGACCAATTCCCATTGAGATTTCTCAACGCGGGCGGTCGCGGATGGTCGCTACCGCTCGCGTTGAGAAAACGTCCGTTCGCGTTAAGGAAGCAGCACCTTTTTGCATTGTGCGAGATGCCGCTCGCGCTGATTTTACAGCGTGGGACAAACACCCTGCACTAAAAATCAGTGCGAACGGCGCGAGGTAACCCACTCCGCCGCTCACGGAACTCCGCGTAGCTTGGCGGAACTCCTTGAACTCCGCCCAGGCTTATTAATCATCTCGGCCTGGGGTTTGGTGATGTCTACAAAGTAAGGTATTTCATTTATGAGTAGAATTGAGTGCCCTAATAAACTGAAAGAAGCATTGTGTGCTGTGAGTCTTTTTCATGAACATCTACTGTAAATGGAGCCCTTAACAAATATTATTCACAAAATATCAATTGAAAGTACAAAATTGTTGTAATTTGTTGAAAGGGCAGTAGTTCCACACACACAGTTAACAAAATTCAACCCTTTTTGATTTCAGATTGTATACCCATTATGGATCTTATGAGATTTGAGTATTATTTTGTATCATTGTTTGTAGCGCTGAGTTCTACTAAGGGTTATGTCTAATGTTTAACTGGTATAGTTAAGTGAACTGGGGCAGGGAACTTTAACACAGATATTGCATCTAAAATGTTCTGCCGCTATTTAAAATATTTAGGTGCATCAGCCCACTCAAAAGCACGATCACAGAGAAGGGTATACCATGAGCATCTATGGTAGACCATGCATATGCATGTAAAACATGACATATCATTGAACATAAAAAGCATAGGCTCTCCATTATCAACGGTTGAGTTAATTTGCAGCAGAAACGATAGATAATGTTGAAGTCAACGTACACGAGCTAGACGATAAATTGATATTACGCATATCATACATTTCTATTAATCATAAAAACAATCTCAACCAACACTTTGCTTCTAATAAATATTGAGATCGTTTTCTAAATGCAGCAAGCAGTAATCAAAGTTTAAAATGTTTTCCTTTAACTTCAAATGACAAATTATGTTTTTATTATTTGTATCGTAAACCGGGTTGTGGAATTTCTATCACCAGACTATCAGAACATAGTGTTTGGGATTGAAGACAACAGGTTTTCATGTTTATTTTGTGCGCTGGACAAGTAGATCACCACAAGTTCTTTGGTTTCCAGCTTTCCTGTATTAAAGTATGAATCTGCGAAAGAAGATTGCCTGCAAATAAGACATTTGTGCAAAGCCTTTACTATTAAGATGAGCGCATTAAGGAAATACAGTAAGTTGGGAGCTCAGCTTGCATATTACTGTCAGTGGTTTAGTTGTTCCAGTGTAGCAAAGTGTACATGCTGTAAAATTAAAAAATTTGAAGCTACCTATAATGTTCACAGAATGCAAATAAATTAAGAGGCCAGAAAGCCAGATTGGTATTGTTTCTTGGCTTTCAGAAGGAAGAGTACACAAAAAATTGCAACTTAAAAAAAACGTTTTGCTAAACTATTGTGCAACTTTAGATACCATTTCTCTGAGGCATCAATTAAAAATGTGTTTGATGTGTGGCAATATTTAACAAAAAGATTAATAATTGATAACCAATGCAAAATCATTATTGGAAACATAAACCTCTCCCCCGCAAATTTGATCTTCCCCTGACTTTCCTCCACGGAACCATTGTGAGATGCATTGAGATCATGCTCCCCTAAGGCACCCTACTCTATCACATTCCGTCCAGCCACTGGATCTTTTGCTGCTCCCCTCCTTCGGGACTCCCTGCTAGACTGCGATCTTCCTGTGAAGACCCCGAAGCTTGTTCCCCACGGCCAGAGCCGACATTTCTGCGGACCTCCTTGGCGGGAGCCTCCCCACTTCTCCTCAGCATGGCAGGACCCGGCTTGACCTCCATAGGTGACAACACCTACACCTTGGTCTATCCTCCTAATCTCTCCAAAACCGCCGCTAAATCCTTCAAACATTCCATCCTGAAAAGTCATCCCGAGACCCTGGTCTCTGACCTGCGATTCAGCGTGGACAAGGGCACAGTCATTAATGACCTCATCTTCTACTCCAGGAAAACATCCCTATGGCGCAAAGCCTTCTCGAACCTCCTCAAGGTACACAAAGCCAGGAACATTCCATATGGCTATAAACTCAGAACCGCATCCTCCGCAAACCTGCGTGCCGACCTCACCATCACCCTATACAACAAGCATTGGCATAGCCAATAGGTCTCGCATTTGGGACCTTGTAAGTGTTTAACCATGTAGCATATTATGCATTACACTATATTAGCTATTAAAGACATCAAAGTTTGTAGTGAATGATCTATGATGCACTGGTCCTATTACTACCAGGCATTAATTAAAGTCATTTGACAGTGTTGGCACATCTTCTGTACTAAACCTTTATGGTCATTCTGTAATAAAATATGAAATTTAAAAAAGGAAGACAGTGAGTGCATCACTAATGAGGAGGAAATAAAAGTAAAGGGTGCGCTCTCCACTTGGAGCCTAAACGATGTGGCAGCGTGTCCTCTTCGGTTCTGCTTAGCAACTCAGAGTGACTGTTCCAAAGGGAACACGCGACGAGGATAAACAAACAATGTCACTTTTCATATTTCTTTTACTGTGCCAGATCTTTAATTGGGCATCGATTCAATGTGCTCATCCTTCCTGGTACTGATCCGCAAGTAACTTAAAGACAGGCCCTTGTTGGTCAATGGTCTATAAAGGAGCAGTTTTTAAAAAGAACCCGAAAGCCCCTCCTACTGCCAACAGCATAGGAGAGCAAAGAGTGACAGGAAACTGATCACAGAGCAACACAAAAGCAGGGAGTGAGAGAGCAAAGAGTGAAAGGAAAGCAGTCATAGAACACGTCAAAAGTAGAGCAAAGAGTAAGAGAGCATGAGTTAGAGGAAACTGGTCACAGAAAGTTAAAAAGCGAGAGTAAAAGAAACATGCCAGGTGGAAGAAGTAAGTAGGAGCTTGACCGGGGGACCTCGAACAGTGTTTGAGGTGGGTCTGAAAAAGGCCTCAGTTGGGGGAAGCCCTGGCCCTTATAGTGAAAAGGCAGAAGACAGTATAATAAAAATAAATTAAATAACTGTACCATGTGGGCAGCATGCAGAGAAAATGTCAAAATATTAATCACTGACACCAACAATAAAGCCGATTTTGCAACATGCTATGTGAAACTTGTGCAGCCTTAACACATTGCTCTATTTAAGAGACAGCTCCACAGCCTATGTATCAAAAATATGCAGTTTACGTCCCAAACCCGTAAAAACTAAGAGAACTGTCTGGTATGAGACATGCAAGGACGAATAGCAAAGAAATACTTCTGCAGATGAAGCTTATAAGATTATTGCAACCTGAGGAATAGCTCTGGTTGTAAAGGTTCGAAAAACATTGTGTATTTTATTTAATTGTGAATAGGATACGCTTCCAATATCTGTACAGCAACAAGTTGTGATAAGCCACCAAGGTCAGCGACGTCACAGCAGACAAAACCGTGTGAGATGTGACAACTACATGTTAACACAAACAAATGGATGACACCGTTACAGGTACTACAGTGCATTAAGTAACAGTAAAACGATAACACGTTTTTCAAAGCTTAAATGCACCGGATGTCGGTTTAGTCAGAACCACTCCCTGCTGAGATCCCTTTGGAAAATTTCAGGAGAAAGACCAAGAGGGATATTTAAAAACGGCAAGCGCACTTCGGGACCAAACGTGAGACGTCCTCCGGTCCCGGCGCTCAATTCAAAACAGCAGCTGGCTGCAAAATGCAGTGCAGCTGCGAAGCCCCATACCTTTTAGGCGCCCGTTGGACTGTGCAGGCGGGTGCTGCTTTCACAGCCGTGCTGGGGTCCATGGGTTCCAGCACTTACAAAGTGCAGGCAGGTACATCCATGCAGACTAATTCTTACTTCCACTGCTTTGTGCAATCAAAGTGATTGTGGGGTGTGGGGGGAAATCAAGGCGGCTTGTTCGTGCCTACTCGCTGAGGCATCGCTCGGGCTCCAGGGAGCCTGACTTCTTGATGGCGATGGTGGAGCGGGGAGACTCCCGGGAGCGGAGGGACCCGGGAGCGGAAGGAGGAGGTCGGGCAGAGCAGCGAATGCTGCGGGAGAGAAGTGAAGAAGCATTGCCGTGTGATTATGGAACAGTCTGCATTTGTGCTCAGAGGGTGGGGCTCATAATGCGAAGCGGGCGGGGGGGAGCAAAACAGCTTAAAGGAACGTACAGCGCAGTGCAAAACAAAAGTAAGGCAGCGCCACTTCAAGAAAGCTTGTTAATACAGAATATTTGTTGAAAAATGGAAATTCCTACACACCCTACTGTTTGAACAATAATCATGCATTTGGAAAGTGACGCGCACTGTGAAGATTGTGCTGCATAAATAAATCGACGATGTGCGCGGCAAATCTGTTAAGTAAAAAACGTGAAAAAAAGCAACGGCAAGACAAGCAGTGGAAAAAAGAGCAGGCAAATGCAACCAGCTCGTGGGAAGTTAAAATAAAACACGTTGAGAGGGGAAAGCGACGGCAAGACAAGCAGTGGAAAGGAAAAAAAAAAAGAGCAGGCAAATGCAAACAGCTCTTTTCAAGCACTCGTGCTTGTGCTGGCATCCACCTTGCGGGCAGCGGCGTGCGGGCCATCTGTTTTCAATTAGCGCGCGCGCCGCTGCTCGCTCCCGCAAGGTGGATGCCAGCAAAAGCACGAGTGCTTGAAAAGAGCTGACCAATTTCTAAAGGTCATCTCCTAGAGCAGCGCATGCGCGCTGCCTAGGCGAGACCTAAAAATGGCATTATCCTGATCCAAGCTCCACCCAAAGGCCTCAATAAATTCGCGGACCTCTTCACCCTCCTTAAAAAATATGTGCACAACCCACCTCCGTCCGCGCTCCTCCTGCACCATCCCTCGCCCAATCCGCCAAGGGTGCCTAACCCGTCACAAACCATCCTTCCTAGGGCTCACAACACTGGTCGACCTAGCCCCACCACCATGCCACCAACACCTGCCAACCGACGTGTGCCTAAACCTCTGACCTTCTTCCTGCAAGCTCTTCCCTCTCTCATGCCTTCTGAAACTCCACCTAGGACTCTCGACTCTAGCCCGCAAGTTCTTCCCTCTCTCATGGGTTCTGAAACTCCACCCAGGACTCTCGACTCTAGCCGACCTAGCCCCCCACCATGCTACCAGCTCTTGCCAACAGATTGGTTCCCAAAACTCTAACCTCCTGCCCGCAAAATCTTCCCTCTCATAGGGATATTGAATCTCCGGCAAGGGTTCATGACACTGGCCGACTCAGCCTCACTTCTAGGGTACCAGCACATCCCTTCAGAGTCGCTCCCACTCCTCCGGCCCCCTGCCCGCAAGAGCATCCCTCCTTTAGGGATATGGATACTCTCCACCGCAGAGCTACTGAACTAACCCTTAGCATCCACAACTCCATTCTGGATCTAAAGAACCTCCTGCGCCTCACAGAACTCTCCTTCTCGAACTTCAAGCTCTCGCAGAACGCTACTCCCCCTTCCTCCGAGCCCCCCGTTCACCCTTTACCGCTATCCCTGAGACACCTGCGCCCTCGCAAGCAGCCTTGCCACCTCTCAGAGGAGGAAACTCGGGCCCTCCTCCGTACCTACAAACCGCCCCCCGCAACGCCTAGCCCTCTAGACCTCACGGACGAAGAAATTGCAGACCTCCTCATTAGATACGATTCGGCCCTGATTAGCCCACACCCCCCAGATCTGAGTGACGAACACCCTATCCGCACGGTTGTAACCAACCCCAACAGATCAGCTACCCTCCGAGACAGAGGAGTGATCAACAGCAACCTAGCGCTAGTACCCATCTCTGCCCCTACTCTAGACACTCACTCCGACCCCCCCCTATCCGGCCTCTTAATTAACTGCCGCTTAGCAGTAAAGCATGCCTCCGATTTCGCCGATCTCATACTGAGCCAAAAATCGGACTTAGCAGTCTTGTCCGAATCTTGGCTCAATGAATCCTCATCGCCCTGCCTAGACCTCTTAGTCCAGCCCAATTACAACATCGTAAGGCTGGACAGGCAATCCCATAAAAAAGGGGGAGGCATTGCCTGCATCTACCGTTCTAACCTCCATGTTACTTAACTTCTGACTGATCCTACAGACTCCTGCGAATACCTTGCACTTTCCATATGCAACACCACCACCCAACTGTGCAGACTGCACATCTTCTACCACCCCCCAGGCACGAATGACACCTTCACTGACCTCCTCATAGAAATCATCACAGCCAAGGCCTCCCCTAACTCTAATGACATTTTCCTTGGCGATTTCAACTTGCACTGATATGACCCCAAGGACCCTCAGGTCAATGCCATCAGAGACTTCCAGGCCGACCAAGCCCTTACCCAAGCCTGCTCACTCCCAACTCACTCGAAAGGCGCCACTCTGGACTGGATCATCGCCAAGGATTCAGCGGTCAAACTTACCTCTATAGACCCATGTGATTGGTCTGACCACCACGCTATCACCTTCCTTCTGCCTGGCACCCACAAGACTTGGACACCACAACCCGTGATTCCCAAATGTTGGGTTAGAGACACCAAGAACCTCGACCACGGGAAACTGGCTGCCCGCTGTGAGTCTGACCTCCCCCCCCCCCCATCTCACTACAGTCAACAACCTCACTGATCATTATTCTACAGCTATATTCAACATTCTCGATGACCTTGCTCCGCTAAAACTAAAAAGAACCCAGATCAAAGACAGGAATCCCTGGTTCAACGGTTCCCTCAACATGGAGAGGAGATCCCTCCGGCAGTCAGAACGTAACTGGAAACAGCACCCGTCAGCAGCCCATCTAAAACTTCTCCGTCAGTCCAGAAACGCCTACAATAGGAAAATCCTCAACGCAAAAAAAGAATTCTTCAGATCAGAACTGGAGAACGCCAAGAACAGACCTCGCAAGCTATTCGACCTGGTCAGACATCAATCTAACAAACTGGCTAAAACCTCCAAAGAAACCCCCAAATCTCTAATATCATGCAAGGAATTTTCCTCCTTCTGTGACAAAATCACTGCCCTAGGAAACAAACTCAATTCCGCAACGCACTCCCAAACTACGCCTGCTTTACCTCTTCTCTCCGCACTGCCCTCCCACACTTCACCCAAAAATCTAGCGCACTGGTCCAACTGTAAAGTCTATGACGAACACTCTGTCTCGAAAAATTCTATCTTCCTTAAACCCGAACAATCACTACAATGATCCTCTCCCTTCTAACTGCCTAGCCGCCGCCTCTCAGGCGATTATCCCTTCTTGGACTGCAATAATCAACGCATCCCTACTACAGGGATCGATACCTGACTCTCTCAAAGCCGGACAAGTCGTTCCCATCTTAAAAAAACCTACGCTGGATCCTGCTTCCCCTGACAATTATAGACCGATATCGAACATCCCTCTCCTAGCGAACGTTCTGGAGAAATGTGTGCAACAGCAGTTGAGCCAACACATTACCAACTTCCACCTACTTGATGACTTCCAATCCGGGTTCAGACCTGGACACAGCACGGAAACCACCCTCCTCCACATCGTGGATGATGCCCTCCAAGCCCTTGACCAAGGCAAAACCTGTCTCCTAATCCTCCTAGACCTATCCTCGGCGTTTGATACGGTTAACCACGAAACTCTCCTGGAACGCCTCAAACTCCGGATGGGATTGGATGGCACCGTTCTTGAATGGTTTAGATCCTTCCTCCAGAATCGCTCACAGAGAATCCTAATCAATGGTAACTTATCCGCTCCCTCTCCCATCACGGTTGGAGTCCCCCAAGGATCAACCTCGTCCCCTACCCTCTTCATTCTTTACCTTGAACCGCTCACAGAGGTGCTACGTACCGCCAACATCGCCTATCACATGTATGCCGACGACACACAGATCTACATTAAACTCGCCCCCTGAGGACATTCACTCCCTGAATGAGGCCTTGAAGCTTACGGTGCATTGGCTCACCTCTAACCAGCTCAAACTTAACGCAAAAAAATGGAATTTCTCCTTATCTCCCCACCCAAAACCAATTCAGACATTCAGGAATGGATCAAGGCTATCACAACGTTAAACTGCCCTCCTACCATTGTGGACTCTGCTAAATCCCTGGGAATAACCCTAGACTGCAACTTGAATATGCGTGGCCATATCAACTCGATGGCCAAAACTGCCAGATTTCACCTGAGCTACCTAAGACACCTGAAACCTTTCCTCGACACCCCCGACCTAAAAATGGCAACCCAGGCACTAGTCATCTCCAGACTAGAATATGGGTGCTCTACCCTCGCAGGTCTACCCAAGAACTCTTTGGCCCCATTGAAAGCCTGCCTCAACGCCGCCGCCAGACTCCCAACAGGTTCAAAGAAATTCGACCATATCTCTCCCCACCTCAAAGCTCTAAACTGGCTTCCTCTCGAGGCCAGAATCCAACTTAAGCTGGCCTGCATCACCCACAAGGGTCTATACTCCAATTCCCCAGCTTTTCTCGCCCAGAAACTCGTGATATCCGGAGGAGCCAGAAACTCACGATCCGCCAGAGACCTTTTGCTCCAACCAGCACTTGCGGAAAAAAAAAGTACAATCGGGCCTTCTCTGGGGCCGCCCCAAGAATATGGAACTCACTCCCGCCCACCATCAGAAGACTTCCATCTTTAGCACATTTTAAAAAGGAGGCCAAAACCTTCCTGATGGGCAAATTCCTCTCCTAACATTTGCATTTCAATCACCTCAGCGATTTTGTTACTCCTTCTATTACGGCATTACCCATGGCTCTTCCGGATGATACCTACCCAGCACTTCTGGGCATCCCACCCGGGGATTGAGACAGCTGTTCTCTCATATAATGTATCTACCTGTTTTTATCCCAACTGTTTCCGGTATATGCTACTGCCTATTATTTCTTTCCTTGTACAATGCATCTACCTGTTCCTATCCCATTTGTATACACCCGTCCTAAGAATGTTTTTACCACCTGTCAATCCTGTAAAGCGCTCTGATACCCTCACGGGTCTGGTTCGCGCTCTATAAAACTTTAAAATAAATAAATAATAAATAATAAATAAATTGGGTGTCAAATGCTTTAAAAAAGTTATAAAAGTTCACCTCTGGTGTATGAGCTTGCACTTGTGAAGATTAGCGACTTTCAGGAGTTCACAGAAGTTAACAGTAGTAGTCCTGGAAATCGAACTTCAAGCACATTTTCGTGAATTGAATTTTCATGTAAACAAATGTACATGTGCATATTTGCTCATTCGAAAATGTACTCTGCGATGGCAAATACGCTTTCCATACACCTGTTTTTTCCTACCCTGGAAAATATTTTACTCCTGTCCTTGTCAGTACTAACTTTCCAACCTGGTGACTAGCCTTAAATATGTTAGTTTTTTTAGTGCACCGACTCACAGTACCACTTTCTGCCTACTTTAAGCCACTGTATGTAGAAAAGTGGCAAAATAAGAGCATTGCTAAAACCAAAAACATGATATATGAGCCCCAGCATAACCAGAAAGGCTATTATTAGAGTTCTAATATAATGAGAACTGCGCCATAATTTGTCATCTCACTGCATCGCACCAAAAAGGGACAAGCAGACTGTTTACAGGCCAAGTGGGGTTCTGTTGCATCTGGTCCATTGGACAGGTATATATTTTATAAAATGCACACATCTGCAAAAATTAATGTGTTTAGGGGTTTTGATCTCAAAGATAATGTCTGAGATGATTACATATTACGTAAACTTACTGGAATAAAACATTAAAAGTGTGGCAATGGTCCAGATTTCAACGTTTATCTACAATAAAATAATATGAATACCACCTCAGTGACCATCTATTTACTCTCCAGGATATATCAGTTTCTTTCAAAATTAAAAAAGACTACAATTGAGCATATTTTCCAGACTGTCACTTAAAAAATTAGGCTACCATGTTCAGAACTGTAGAAATGGTGTACTCTCAAAATACCGATTTTTACAGCCAGCATTCAGGAGTGAATTTTCTGAGGCTATTCGATTTGAATCAAGAACTGTATGGGAGTTGCGTTAAGGTAAGAAGTCCCATACTATGTTTGTGTTCTAAACCACTTATTCTAACCATAGATGTCTGTATTGTAAGAAGAATGTGTACATGGATGCCTGTGGCAGATTACAATTTCAGGTACATGAGGAGAAAGTAATGATCAGCTATTTATGATATAACGCAAACCCGCTAGATGTTAGACATTAGAGGAAAATAACAGTCAAGATGTACAGGCCTTCTCAAAAATTCATAAATATAATTTAATGATAAATTACTCCAAACCCTGGCAGAGATGCTTTTGTAGTCCTGTATCTGGCACAATGTGTATAGATGATTTTTGTTGTTTCACACTTTTCGGGCACAAACCGCTGGTCATAATTCACAAAAGCTGACCTATGACAACGATGAGCCTATAAAATAGAGACCCAGAAAATCGATGAGGAGTTAGTTAAGATACACAATAGCTCTAAACTCATCTCTAATAACAAATTAAATCCACACATTAGAAGATTACAAATAGGCTTCATGGTGCAATCCTTTCCCCCCAAAAAAGATTCACAAGATGACTTTATGGTCAACCAATGTCTCTATGTGATATGGGAAGGGAAGGCGAAGGACTGCTTGAAAGCCTGGATCGTCTTGTTAGCACTTGGGGGTGGGAAATGGTTTGGGGGCTTAACCAAGAACACATCTGCCTCTGGTCACATGATAGAGTCCAGAGCTCATATGCAGCATACTTGTCTCAAACCAAAACATAGGCTACTCAAATATTATGAGATGGGAGCTTCAGTCAAAATAAGAACTAACATTTAGAGCAGATTACTTTGTAGAGTACATTTCTATTGTGGCAGGAGGGTATTGCACATAAAGTGCTAAACATAGACCGGAGCCGTATGGCTTGCTTGTATTGTGTTCTGGTATGTACACTGTGGGGTATGAGTGTTCTTTCCAGCTGAGACCCCTTCACAGAAACAACAATGCGATTCGGAGGGATGCTAGTATATGAACAGGGACAGTGCTAGAAAGGGTACAGCACGATTGTTTTTTTTAACTTTTCACATATTAACATTACATATACATCGAGGCACAGAAAGATAAATATATTTGTCAGGAATTACACCGTTATTTGGGGCAAATGCCAAAGCTAGGATAATAACCAAGGCCTCCAGGTAATAAGGTAACCAACTTAACCACTGGACCACACCATTTTACTGTAGCACTAATAAAAGCTTACAGAACTGGACATTTTTGGGCAAGATGGAGGTGATATCGAACAGAGCATAGAACTGAGCCTCCATGCCTGTGCTGAGCCCGACCCTCTACAGAGGTTATACCAACAGTTCTGGATAGAAGATTTATTGGATGCAGCCTGATGCAACCAGATGAGATGGGAAACAAAATATAGTTTAGGCATGGGGCACCTAATGAGTAGCAACTGTCTCGAGTGGTTCGATGTACCACTGAACGAATGACAGACGGACCTGCAACATAGAAATAACTCGCCATATTGTCCTATAGCCCGGGTGAGCCACCGCGAATGCAGCTTTGGTGGTGGAATGCGGGAGGATTGTTCTAATTATACTGGTGTGTAACTGTGCTCCTGCCTATTCTGCTCCCTGTCCTTCCATGCTCACCAGGTAGGTGTAAAAGTGAAATATGTTATTAGAAAATAGTCCCTAATATAGGTTTTATATAGTCAGCATAACTAGGCGACATTATCAAATGTGCTTGTCACAATACAGAAAAGTGCTTATTTATTTGTTGTGCACGAGTTACACTTGTTCATGTGTCTTATTTATTTTCATAGGATGATCAAGATGGAGCTTCAAACCATAGTCTTTGTCCTTGTGTACAAACTTTGGCTTCCTCGGGATGTACTTGTATTGCAACATTGCAAGAATATGACCTAAATTAGTCGTTATGAATATGCCAGAGTAGTTCTCTGTTATCTTGTGTTTTTGCATTAATACAACATATGATTTCTTCTGTGCAAAAATTAAGTAATTCACAAATAGTGTACAAGTATATGTTATTCAGAAATTAACAATGGGATTAGTGCTGTGCAAGTAACATTTCTGGTGCTGCCCATTTACTTAAAATCATGCTATGAATTTGTATGTTTTCTTTGTGCAGTACATTATGAAAGACATTATTTTCGGGAAAGAGCCAGACGTTTTCTGAATTTCCTGATTATTCTTTCCAGACCTTTCTGTTAGACTTTAAATTTCATTCTTTCCTGCTAGCTGCTTTGAGAGGTCTAGATGCTAGAGGTCGTTTCAATATTTACTAAGTAATATTATTATTTTGATATCCAGATGTGTTGTGGTAGTTTAATTTCATAAAGGCACATGGCAATTTGCATTTTAATACATTTTGGTGTTATTCTAATTTCCTCAATTAACTGACTTGTTTCTGTAACAATTCTATTAATTGAATAAATACACAAGTACTGAGGACTGGAAAAAACTTGTTGTGCAGGTTTTCTTAATGGTCTTACTTCAGCATTAAATTTCAGGGTTCTCCCTTTCCTGCCTATCAAGTCTCCTTAATTATTCAAGGGAGGAGAATCAATATAGGAAAAAAGGTGACACAGAAATGTGCTCCTGAAGTGAGCTGACAAGTACAGGATATGTGCTGCATTTGGGTATGTGCAGAATCCAGGGACAGGAGAGAAAACCCAGTTTATACGGTGCAAACATACTCGGGTGATGAACTGGAAACAAGATCGTGCCTGGCACTACCCCTAGCTAAAAACGTCTTGGAGGTTCAAGCAACCAGTGACTGACATGCCCCATAGCTGAAGGTATTCGAAGAGGTGTGGTAGGCAGCATAGCATATGCCCAGAATACTCACTGACTAGCCGGGGACTTTCCCCATTCCCTCTCCAGTCTTAATACCTAATTTACACAGTACTGCGCCCTTGTTCATGACCCAGGAAGCTGGAGGGCAGATGTGGGAAATCTGGTAGGTGAAAAAGGGGTTTCACATAAATGAATTAAATAACCCCGCTTTGTTATTTCTCTTTGTGCACAGTGACATCTATTTGGTCAGCATCCTCTGTAATTTCTGAATCAGGGTCAGTGTAATAACACATTTAAAGATAAAGGTGTCAGCGGGGGCTTAGGCAAAGAATGCTGTAGAAAGAAATCACCCTAGACTCCCTTGGCTGTCCTTATGGACACTCTGTGAAAGTCCTGGGAAAACATTCCCTCCATCCGTGGATCAAAGCCAGCCTTGCTAGCAGCAAAAACAAATTCTGAGATGCTCAGCACATCCTCAGCTTTAACCAGCGTTCTTCTCAAAACTCCACTTGCTTGTGGATGCCATTGTGACTCTGTTGAGTAAGCCTCCTCAACTGCTTTAGCTTCCTGAAGAACTTGTCATGAAGAGCAGTCCTTGACAAAGGTTGGGTTAGGACGGCCCTCCATATTGCTGGATTCCTTGGACGCATTAAGTCATACAGCTATGACAATCTCTTTGGGGATACAAGGGTATCTCATCCTGGCACAAAGGTAAATACATTTTCTGCTTCTCAGACTCCTCTACCTGATAAAGGCCTTGCTAAAGTTGTAAACTTGCCTGCTCTTGAAAAGCAGGATAAACTAGTGGATGGTGCATGTATGTTCTCAGCTTTCAGCTTACAAATCATCTGACTGTCTATCTGACTGCTTGCCAAATCCACAAGAAGTAATCACTGCACCTCTGACTACATTAAATAAACTACCCCTCCAGCCTGCAGTAAGCACAAATAACGACCAATATCAGCACGGATACTGGTACTAATGTATTTCTCCACACCAACATAAGACAGAAACCATGCATAACAAAGCCTGCAAAGGGGGAATGTTTGTGAGAAGGGGTACAGGCTCCTGAGAAATGTTTTCCTCTTTCCGGTTACTCAGACGTTTCTGACGATAGTGTGGGTTCCGAACCAGGTCCGGATAATGGCTGGGGTAGATGGTGTGGTAGAATGAACAAGGTGGATAAAACCAAATTGGAAATAATTTTATTATTTCATCTATCTCTGTATTCTTAATAGTTGTAAGTAATTTATCTGCAACTTTTATGACTCATGTTTTTATGAACCAAATAAAGTTCTTTTTTTACTTTGACTTTTGACAAATCCATATTGTAAACAAAGCAAGTGAAGATTGAGATGAAGATCAGTTTCAATGAAACCTCAGTTCCCCAGTCATCTGAGGTCTCTGAGCAGCAAAGAAAATAATTACTGAGGGGCCTCAGGAGTAGCTGTCACATCCTATCTTAGCCTCCAAACAACTTTGCAGTCTGTATAGGGAGATGGACAAAAAGGACTGTGCCGCTCTTAAAGTGTTTCATCTCAAAATCCAAGCTGCCATTCGTAAAATACCCAAGTTAGTAAACTGGGCGGTAGGATCTCTGAAGCGGAACAGCATACTTAAAACTTGGAATGCCACAGAACTTAGATCGTCAAACTCAAGATCATGATAAATTGTTCAAAGACTTCTCATGCAAGGCTGAAGACTTGAAAAATTGCATGAGAAGGAACAATCTAGGCGTCCTGGAGTGTCCTAAAGATGCAGAAGGAAATGACCCTCAAGGTTTCATAGTGGACCTTTTTCAACAAGCATTCCTCAATTTGAAGAGTGGGACATTGACTGTCAAATTTAAAGGGCTCATCGTTTTCCGTTTCAACAAAGCTCAACAAAGAAAAGGAGATCAATGACCTCCAGCAATAAAGTTCTGTGTTGTATATTTCATTTTTAGGCAACTTTCATACCATACTTCACATCCTAATAATCCGGGCAAAGTGGGAGAAGAAGTCCACTTGGATTTCGTGCTAGGCTACCATAGCATGGCAAGGCTGCTCTGTCGACTGATCTCTTCCTTTCAAGAAGGTGGGTCACAAGTATTCCTTTTACAGCCAGCTAGACTGAAAATTATATTTAAAGTCCACACATACTTTTGTACCTCAGAGTCTCATGCCAAGGAATTATTGCCTCAATGGTCTAACATCAAGCAGTCATACAATGATTGATCTTTTTGTTTTTGAAAGTGGGGGAGGCAAAGATTAGAGACTTATGTCCTTTCAAGTACCAATCTAAAACGTATGCTGTTAGATAATAATATATATTTCTTTGTGATTTAAGGGAGGAGGAGAAGAGAGAAAGGGACTCATGTCTTTTCATGTAGGGGCTTTCATGTGTAGAATTCAAAGCATTTATTGGCTGAGGTTCTATCTATCACATGATCCTGCCTATTTCAAAAGAACATGCTTCAAGACCCTCTTATTTTATGTTTCTATCTGAAATAACATTTCGCTAGTCTGAGTCCTTAGCATTTCCAGATATACATCTTTATGGCGTAACCCATGCCTCCCATTATTCTCACACGATTTAGTCACAGCACTGTGATCTAAATGTCGATTATGCTTTGTTGGGCAACTATTTTATGACGATCAAATATTGACATTCTAAGAGATAGTGACTCTTTATTCCACATACATAGAGCTTCAAATGTATTCAACTGAACAATTCTTTTCTCTCAACAATTAGGGAAGAATTTTAGGTGAATTCTACTTATTGAACTACTTAAAAGTACTAAGAGGAAGGGCATGTTTGTGTGTACAAGCAGATGCTGCAAGATCAACTGGGAACTTATCCTCTCTTGCTAATAAGTGGTGAATTTGGATCGGAAGGGACATCACTGTGGAGGCCATAAAAGAATAATTCAAGTCTAATAATAGTTTGGGATGTATCTCGATTGAAAAGGCATCACTATAAAGTAATTCAGGAACACAAGTTAAGTGGGGAGCAAGAGAGATTATGATTAGGCCTACCGGTTTTATGGTATTTATTTTTTGAACATTTCCGTCTGTATTTATCCATATTTATTTTTTTGGCTATCTTATTGGTATTTATTCATATTTATTTTGTGTTTGATGAACAGATGAGATGATAACTTATATATTTTCACATTTAACGGATACATGTGCACTCATACTTCGATGCCTGTCATGTTTTAGCACATTACACAGCCATAAATAATAATATAATAAACCCACATTTAAAAATTATCATATTAGCACAAATACTCTCTAATTTAAGCAAATCTCATTGAGCTTTGTGCCTCCCCATGCTGCTAATATGTACAGCTATTGGCCATGCTGCCTATATGTACAGCTAATGGCCTAAAAGTCATTAACCTCAGCTTGGAGAGTCACTCAAAAGAAGCCAAATTATCTGCTATCTCCATTTTTAAAAATAAATACAGACAGGAAACACAATGTTTTCTGTCTGTATTTATCTGTAAAAATTAGTAAAAACAGAGAACAGGGAGCCCTAATTATGATTGCATCAGTAGATTTTGGAGGACTGACAGTGCTAACCCTCCTGTTGTCACACTATGTTTTCCTAAATGTGTTTTGTTTTTATGTGTGGTGGGCATGTCATAATCTCTAATTTTTCAGGAAAGAAATACTGAGTGCCATTAAAGACACAGTGGCCTATGCTACAGCAAATTGTAATTGTAATTGTAATTTACATTTATCGAGCGCGTTATCACCAGCAGGTCTCTAAGCGCTACCAGAGGGGGCACCTATCCATGTTAGTAGGGGAGTAGCAGATGTTAAATGATGCCCCAAGCTTCTAAGAAAAGTACTGTCTTCAGCTTCTTCCTAAAGGGGAGGAGGTTCACTTCCTTGCGTAGATTTACCGGGAGACTATTCCAAAGCTGAGGGATTGATGTTGAGAAAGCTCTTCCTCCTACGGAAGACAGGTTGAAACGGGGGCAGACCAGTAGGCAGGCCTCTGCTGACCGGAGCACCCTACTAGGGACGTAGTTAGCTAGGCGGTCTTTGATATAACTTGGGGCTTGGCCATACATGGTTTTATGAGCAATGCAGAGACCTTTAAACTTAATTCTCTGCCTGACCGGGAGCCAATGTAGCTCGTGTAGCAGAGAGGTGGCGTGTACTCGTCTCGGCATTCTGAAAATTAATCTAGCCGCGTCATTCATAACAACCTGTAGTCTGGCCAACAGTTGTTGCGGGAGGCCGATATACAGGGAGTTACCATAGTCCAGACGCGACAGTATCATTGCTGAGCTCGCCCGTCTGAGTGTGGAAAAGGTGAGAAGAGGGGCCAGTTTCCGCAGCTGTCTCAGCAGGCCGACACAGGTTCCCACTACTGCCGACACCTGTTGTATCATGGATAGCTTGGCATCAATTTTGATGCCCAGGCTTTTCACGGCCCCGGCCGGTTCCGGAAAAGGGCCAAGTTCTTGTGGCCAAAAGAGATCGTTCCATGGATTGGATGCTGTGGTGACGGTCAGTACCTCAGTCTTGTCTGGATTAATTTTAAGGGAAATGAACCAGTGTTGATACTTTTAGGACTAAAATATTAAGTAACCCTAACATGTCTAGACCAGATGGACTGTAGTTGTGCCAAACGTCAGGAATGGCTAAGATGTTGGATAACTCAAGACTGAAAAAAATCCTCAGTACCAATGTTTCTATGATGAAAACAAACATCTGGACTATACTGTAATAGAACAAATAAACATAATAAATAAGCAGTGGCAAAGGGGTGTGGTCACTCTCAAGACAGGCCCTATCCTCCCACTCCAAAAGAAACCTATACTAGACCCTGATGACTTCGCCAACTACTGGCCCATCACTCACGGACAAGATCATTGAAAAAGCAGTCTATCTTCAACTTGAAGATTACATCAATGATAACCATAGCCTGCACAACTACAAGTCTGGCATCAGATCACGCTGCAGCTTAGAGACAGCTACCTTACACAATATAGTAAATGCGCTCTTGTCCACAGATGGAGAAGACCCCTGCCTCCTGATATTGCTGGACCTCTCAGATGCCTTCGTGACAGTTAACTATCCCACCCTCATATGCACCCTGGAGTCTCAAATGGGATTCACGGCAATGACCTTCACTGGTTATACTCCTACTTTTCCAATCGACACCAATTTGTTCTCATGCGCATCCCTGGATCACAAAAGATCCCTGTAACCTTTTGAGCAGCCACGACCCGGAAGGTAAGAGCGGTGGGGCTGGGTGATGGTTGATTTCGATGGACGATGATGAGGGGAAATTAAATAATTAATTAACTTTCCCTCGTCATCATGTGTCGAAATTCCCCCCACCCCACCGCTCTTACCTGCACAGGCCGCGGCTGCTTTTGAGTCCCCCAGGGTGCCATAGTGTCTACTGTCATTGTCAATCCTCACATGGAGCCACTTGGTGCTCTATTCATAGATAACTGCATCAAGATTCACCATAATGTTGATGATACGCAACACTACTTGAAAGTCTTCTCGGCTTCAAACATTCAACAACTCTCAAACACTGCTTGTATATCATACAGACCTGGATGCACAAGGCCTAACTTAAGCTCAGTACAACTAAGACCGAATTCCTGATATTTGCTAAAAAGACAACATACAGTAAAAACCTGGCTCAATGACATAAACCTTGACGGCTTCGTACCCCAACCTTTATTGAATGGCAAGTCACTTGGATTCACCTTAGACACCAACTTCAGTCTCAGACATTAGATGGCCTGCTACCAGCTGTCTCTTGTAAAGAAAGTTAAAATGTTTCTTCTAGAAACTTTCTTCCAGAAAAACTGCTGTTCAAACCCTCATACTCTCACAACTGGATGGTGGTACTGCGCCACTGTATAGCCTCCCTGACTCCACAGTGGCACACCTTAGTGGCATCCTACAAACCACAGCATGTCTCATGGAGAGCCTGAAGAAATATGATCAAATCAGGCCCATTCTGATGGAGCTCCATTGGCTCCCTTTGCTGGCCCACACCGTCTTCAAAACCAGCTGCATCACTTACAAAGCCATCATGACTAGCAACCTGCTTATCTTGCAGAGAAGCTCACAATCTCTGGTGGTTCTTGGCACACCTGCAGCCAGAACACCATCAGAATGCAGACTAACAAGTGTAAAAAAATAAATAAAGACAGTAGGCCTTTTCCATTTATGCATCCAGGATTTAGAACAACACCCCTGAATCCATCAGGACCACCCCCAACGCTGCTCTAATTCAGGAAAGAGTTGAAGACTCGCCTCTTTAAAGAACACTACATCACAATGCATTAACCATTCACAACCCAGCTACGTCTCCGATTAATGAATTACTTTATGCTTGTCTTTGACCATGTACAGCATTCCACTGTATGTAAGGAAGGTTAGCACTATAGAAATATCATATACATGCATACTTTCACCTATTTTTATTGCCTTAACGCAGCTAAAAACACTTAGGGGACTGGAGTTTTGCTACTAATTATAGAGCAAGAGCACAGCAGTATTTTGTGTTGCCACGGATCATACATTTACTTATGTACATTGGGGAGCTCTTTCACATCACTGTCATATTCGCTCTTTGATCTGAGAGCCTGTTTGTGTGGGTAGTTTTACTCTGTAATTATATATTTATTAGTTTAATGAGGTACATTAATAGACAATGGGATGTACTAGCATACTAACCTTGCAGAGTTTTACTGTATGTCCCTCGCAGATAAACCCTAAAAAATAGATTTATTCAAAAAAAGTTACAACATTCAGCTGCAAAGTGGCCAATGCATATAAAAATTGATTGTTCAAACAAATTCCATAAAATGTTGACAACATTCCTAGCTTTGCACACAGAATTACAATGCTTTTCAACAAGGGACTGATTGACTGCTGTTTGAGAGTTATGTATGTCACCAGAATATTAACTGATTTGCCATCTTTCATTTTATTACCCAAAGTTTAGATGCCTTCAACTGATATTTTTCTTTTCTGCCTACAGAATACTGCAACTGTATGTCTTACGATGGTGGTAATAGTAAGGCTTAAAGATTTCACAAGCAAGTGCAAGCAAACTTCCCTTCATAATCAAACAAATGAAAACATTGTTGTCCTCCCTAAGCCATTCCTGAGATTATTTAAGGTCCAGCAAAGAGATACTTTTCTAAGATGATGGCAGCAAATACTTTCTGCACACTCCCATCACAACAAATGTAGGACTTCTTCTACCGTGCTTTTATAGAGAATGTTTCAGAAATTACCATGTCTCTGGGGCCAAACGTGCATGAAACAGTGAGGCGCACAGTCAGCAATTTAACACATCCCATTTGAAAAGGCCAAGATGGAGGCTTGAGGGTTCATTCCTTTAATTTCGGGAAGGCACTTCCTCCCAAAGACCTAAAAATGTGAAATAAAGATGGGGACATAGGAAGGGATTTGTTTTGTTAAAGTGCCAGACTTCAGTGGTACAGAATTAACCCCACTGAGTGATTTTATTTTCATTCCAACTGCTTGGTGGGTTATATTTTTCTTAGAACACAATGTGCCAATACTAATAGATTAGACCAGTGATTCCTAACCTTTTGAATTCTGCAGACCCCACTGAATCTCAACTGGAAACCATGGACCCACAAGCCATTTCTACAATTTGAACTTGAACAATAATAAAAAAATAAAAAAAACACACTGTATGAGCTCAGTACATCTAGTTTCTTCTGTAACTGCATGTTGAAATATTACACTTCCCTAGTCATATTCACAAATTATTAGGTAATCTCATGAAACCAGAGATCTCAGCAGAAGTGTTGAGACAGAAGTAGTAACTGGAATTTTGTAACTGTGTACAAAACAATTGCCAGTATTTACACATGAATAGCCCCGCAATGGTTATGTTGTCAAGCCAAAGGTTACATTTACATGTGCTATTTTATTCACTGGGTACAGTTATGCCAGATTCCATGTTTGATCTGTTATTATGAGACATTATGACAATTCCTGACTTATTGTGAAAATCAAGTGTTGAAGGCAATATGCTTTTACGGAAGGGTTGTTATTACATTGTGCCAACACCTGTAGGCAGGTATTTTGTTACACTGAACCGCACAGATTGCCATAGTGGGCACGGGTTTGGTGATAGAAGATGTGCTGTAAAATAAACCTTATTAGGCTGTTTTAGGAGGGATAATATATTGTTTTGATATACATCTGTATAAGCGAGTAGAAGAGTTTCACTGTGATGATTCTTTTTGGGCCTAATGAGAGGGTTTGCATATTGGTTTGCCAACTGTTGTTTTGTATACATTAGTCATTTTAGAACGGTATGCATGACGATTGCCATCTTATGCTCACTTTAGTAAGCAAGTGTTGATTATAGTCTCAAGCCAATGGTAAAGACTACCGGCCTTATTGGTTCACTGGGAAATGTTACATACAATTCCTTAAGTTTGACCTGCATATGATGCCTGCATATGATGGAACGTTATGACAAAGCAAGTAGCATGTGTTACAGGTAATAGACTTTTAAAGGTGGGTTATTATTAGACAGTGCTAAAGCCTGTAGGTAGGTGTTTTCTACACAGAATTTCACAGATTACCATAGCAAGCAAAAGTTTTATTGTTGGTGACCCACCCGAGCAAACCAAGGTGATAGAAGATTTGCACTATGGTAGTCTTATTCGGCTCTAATAGCAGGGATGCTACATTCATTTGACAACTGTAATTTTGTACATATTTGTAAGGTTATTGTGTTATAACTGTTGGTTGCCCCGTGGGAGAGCTTATGCCCAACAGGATAGGTCTGGTGTCAAGAAAATGAAGGTTATGATGACAAACAAATGATAAAGGTTATAGGCCTGATTATTATGAAAAGTTACAATAAATTCAGCTGGCTTGAGCGTGGCGTGGCCTGGAGCCTAAGATGGTGGACGTGTGAGCTCGAAGATCCGCGCCGGCCCGTCAATTATCACCAAAATCACCGGCGGTCAGGACCTGGGCGAGAGCGGAAACGAGCCCTGGAGTCCCCGTGAGGCGGTGGGTGTACTCCGGGGAGTTCGCTGCTTATCGGGTGACCGGCGGAGGAGCGGAGTCCCGTGACGTGGCCGAGACAGAGCCCACAAGATGGCGGATCTGGTGCGGGCAGCCTGCGACGAGCGACCCGGAGGAGGCCGCGGCCTATCCCTGGACCGGGGGCCCTCTAGCCGCTGAGCTGGTGACCTCCCTGAGTGAGCGGCTGCGGAGGAACCCCCGTACGGGACACCGGCACGCAGCCGCGACATCTTGGAGGTGAGGAGTTGGGCGTGGTGAGAGTTCGGGGCCTGGATCGGGGCTCGGGACGGACAGTTCCGGCTCCGGTGTCCCTGGGGGCCGAGCAGTTACCCCACACAGACCTGGCTGCACATCGAATGGCCCGGATTTTGCTGGTCTCCCCTCAGGGCCGGGGGCAGAACAGGAGTGCTGACACAGCCCTGTGATAGGGCCGGAAGAGGTCGTAACTCTGGCTGGCCGGTGAGAGGCCATGGTAGGCAAGCGCTGACTGGGGAGCCTACCTACAAGTATTCCTGCGGCCTGGCTTGTACGGACGCCTGGGGTTTGGGCACGACCCACCGAGGCAAACAACGAAAGTGTAAGATGGAATGCCCCGGACTCTGGCGGTGAGGGTGAACGAGGGCAAACTCCAGTGAGGTGCAGAGCGAGGGTCACCCCACTCATTATCACGGGCGGGGACCAGGAAGAAGGCCCAGCACCGGGGTTGGACTACAAAGTAAACAAGAGGGGGCCGTAAAAGCCTGGCACTGCCCCGGGCCGGGGGCACCGCCTACATGCCCGTAGGGGGTACAATGACCCCGCGTCTGGCGGGGGGACCGATTTTCGGAGTGGAGGAACTGGGACTGACCTCGAGGGCCACAGTCCTGGGAATTTAGTGAGATCCACCGCGTAGTGTCGAGGTGTGGCACTACGGTTGAAAGATTTCCCCCCCCCCCGAGAGGCCCAACAACTACACAGGCTCCCTGGCACAATGGGCAAGCCCAGGGGTCGACAGGCAGGGGCCTCACAGGACCAAGATGATAGTGCCCAGGTGCAACCAGAGTCTGCCCCAGAGGACCCGGTGCAACAGCAGCTGAGCAAGATATTGGAGGCCATAGCCGACACGAAGGCCACCCTTCACCAAGATATCAGCACGGTCGCGGTGGGGCTCGGCCTACTGCGATAGGAGCACAAGAAGTTATCTGAGAGGGTGAAATAGACTGAGTCCAGTATCACAGAACTAGCACCAGCACAAAAGGCCCTGGAGCAACAGATGGGGGCCCTCACAGATAGAGCGTGTGTGCTAGAGCGGAAAGCTGAAGATGCAGAGGGGCGTAACAGGAGGAACAACATCAGAGTCCTGGGCCTGCCGGAAGGGGCTGAGGGCAGCGACATGGTGTCCTTTTTGGAGCAGTGGATTAGAAGTGTGGTAGCACCTGAGGGCCTGTCACCTTTTTACACTCTTGAGAGGGCCCATAGGGTGCCGGGAAGACCACTGGCCCCTGGAAGACCTCCGCGGCCAGTGGTGGCTCGGCTGCTTCATTTCCGAGACAGGGACGTTCTCCTGCAAAAGGCACGTGCAGAGGGCCCATACACCATGGACAACAGCAAAATCTCCCTCTTCCCGGGCTACACGCTGGAAGTGCAGAGGAAGCGGGCCTCATTCCTGGAGGTTAAGAGGGCATTGAGAGAGGAAGGCCTCCAGTACTCTCTGATGTTCCCGGCCCGGCTGCGTATTATCCTATATGGGAATACTCACTACTGTGACAGTCCAAAAGACGCCTGAGAATGGATAGATGCCTATAAGGTCGGGGCTCTGTAGCCCACGGGCTCTAGGCCTAACTCGAGGAAAACCGCAGAGCTCGGGAAGCGCTCCAGAAGGCGGTCTCGTAGAGGAGCCACTAAGAAACCGACCTCATCGCAAACCGAGAGGGAGAGGGCTGAAGCGCTGCAGGCTGTGGCGGCGCTTATGAAGATCAAGAGCCCCACCCCAGAGGTGGAGGCCCGCTCCTCGAGAGAAACTGAGGAAAATTAATCGGACACCTCCCGCAGTGACAGTGTGAAGTTGCCGGTGGTGACGCCGAGGACGGCTGACGAAATTATCTGAGGCAGTTTGAACTTTGTGGTGACTGTGGAACCCGGAGTGATACCGAACTGCTAATAGCCGACCCAGGTCCCGAGCTGGCCTATCTCACACGGGGCTGATGCGCTCTGGACGGTTTGTGCGCCCTGAACTATGTCCTTATCTGGTCACCCCCGCTGAGTGCCTCACTAGGTTAGGGTCTCATCTGGTACAAAATGTTTCACACGTTGTTTGGGTGGCCGACCGTTGTCGGGCTGCCCTGGGGTTGGGAAGTTGACCAACTTGGGGGTTCATTTGTTAGATTTCTATGTTTTGAAGTTTGCAGAGGAGGGTGGTTGTGCATGAACGAGGGAGTGGGTGAGGGAGGGGTCCCCCTTGAGTGGCTGATCGGTGATACCCAACAAGAATGGCGGATGCACATAACACCTTACGGTTCCTAACATGGAACATCCGAGGTATGGGGTCTATCGCCAAGCGACACAATATTTTCTCATACCTAAGGCACAGGGACATGCACACAGCATTTCTCCAGGAGACACACTTGAACAGGGAGGAAGCCGGGAAGCTGAAGAGAGGATGGCGGGGTCAGGTCTTTGCGACTACCTCCTTGGCCTTTTCCAGGGGTGTGCTGATTTGGGTAAAACCTAGGGCCCCCCTTGCCCTTGAACATATGTGGCCTGATGTAGAGGGACGGTATGCCCTGATCACAGGGAGATTGGCAGGACAGGAAGTGACACTAGGCAATATATACGCGCCTAATCAAGATCAGATCGGCTTCCTAGAGTCCTTCTCCGCCTCAATGGCTAACCACTTAAATGGTCATATAATATTGGGGGGAGACTTTAATTGTGTCGCGGATGTTGCTACTGATCGTTCGCACCCTCCCCTACCGGGGACTCAGCCACACCGCACGGCAATGGGATTCCGTACTTGGATCTCCCAATGGGGCCTTGAGGACACCTGGAGACTGCAACATAACAGGGACAGGGAGTACTCCTTCTCTTCACCGGTCCACCAGGTACACACTAGGCTTGACACGTTTCTCTGCATCCCAGCCTTCAATAGTTCCATCACACACACCGAATACCTAGGGCGCACACTGTCAGATCATAGTCCACTGATAATGACGCATCAACCTCCGGGGAGGCGACCTCCAATCCCCACATGGAAACGGAACCCGTCGACGCTTGAGGACGCTCCCTTTCGAGCCTCGCTACACGCACTCATTGAAACATCCTTCCCCATCAATGTTAACACAGCATCCTCCGCTCAAGTGGAGTGGGAGGCATTTAAAATGGTCGTAAGGGGCCACTGTATGGGACAGGCGAGTGGGCCACATAGGGAGCTTTGTCAAGAAATCCTTGACCTAGAGAGGAACATCCGCAGGTTAGACAACATCCAGGGTACTGACGATGTAGCCCGTGTGACACTACAGGAAACACGCGCAAGATATAATGACGCACTAAGCAGGCTGAGATGCTACAATTATAAGGACTACCTGGACAGAGTGCAGAGGGAAGAAGGGAAAGCGGGCCGACTGTTAGCGAGGCTAATCAAACCAGAGCTGGTGGGAGCACCAATCACTCAACTCAGTTTGGATGCCGGGGACGTGTTGCATGACCCAGATGCAATTAATGACTCCTTCCTAGCATACTATGAGCGACTGTACACGGCTCCGGCCGCGGCCCCCCTACTCGACATAAGAGGCTTTTTGGGCCCTCTACCGCTCTGTACCTTGGAGGCTGCGGCGCGGGAGGAATTGGGAGACCTGATAAATTTGCAGGAAATCAAAGCAGCCATCACGGCATTGGCGCCAGGCAAAACGCCAGGGCGAGACTGCCTCCCGTCGGAATTCTATCAACGCTTTGCCGACACGTTAGCACCGCATTTAGTCAAGCTATATGCAGAGGCGTATGAACGCGGGGGATTGCCCAGCTCTACCCAGACTGCACTAGTGATCCCTCTCCCAACAGACCAAGAAACCAGATGCTGGGGTGAAGGATTATAGGCCTTTCTCCATGCTTAATCTGGACTTTAAGACCCTGAGTAAGTGCTGGCAGGCAGGCTACTCCCACACATGAGGTCCCTAATTCACCCTGACCAGAATGGGTTTATCCCCTCTCGCAGCACCTCTTATAACCTTCGCAGGCTCTACTCTATACTCTACCATGTGGAAGCTCCAACTAAACACCAGGCGGCGGTTGTGTCAGTCGACTTAGAAAAAGCTTTTGACACAGTGAGTT
Organism: Calotriton arnoldi; assembly: GCA_963921515.1. NCBI lineage: Eukaryota > Metazoa > Chordata > Amphibia > Caudata > Salamandridae > Calotriton > Calotriton arnoldi. Next base: position 2,632,093 of record CAWUFW010001449.1, on the reverse strand, counting down.
GGGAATTCCTGTTTGAGGTGATGCTGCGCATGGGCCTAGGGGAAGATTGGGTGCGGTGGGTGCGGCTCCTCTATGCTTCGCCCACCGCAAGGGTTAAAACAGGCAGAACAATTTCCAGGCAATATAAGATATCCCGTGGGACTCGGCAGGGGTGTTCCCTCTCTCCCCTCCTGTTTGCCCTGGCGATTGAGCCTCTCGCGGACAGGATCCGCCTGGGAGGGGTCGGGATAGGATTGCCAATAGGAGGGCGGCAGCATCACGTCTCTCTATATGCGGACGACCTGCTGATATATCTGACGGAGGCAGTTATGGGCACCTCCGCGGCTATACAAATCCTAGACGGCTTTGCGCTGCTCTCGGGCCTTCGGGTCAATAAAACTAAGACATATCTGTTCCCAGTAGCAGGACCATCGCACAGACCAGAGGCATTGATGGCCGACATACTCTGGGCTCAGCATACATTTAAGTACCTAGGTATACACATATTCCACTCGTTGGATGATTTGAAAGAAGGGAACCTAGGCAGGGCGCTGCGTTCACTTCGTTCCTGTGTGCACTTTTGGTGCGCATTGCAATTACCCATTATGGCCCGGATTACCCTGTCTAAAATGGTCATGCTGCCCCGGCTGTGGTATTTTTTTGTAAATCTCCCCGTCCTGATGCCGAGCGCTGGTTCCGTCCCTTGAATGCCCTTTTACAAGATCTGGTGTGGGGAGATGGGCGCCCGAGGGTGTCCCTGAGAACGCAACAATGCCCTATGTCAGCGGGAGGACTAGGTGTACCGAACTTTGAATTTTATATGCTGGCTGCCCAATTACAATGGCTAGCACAATGGGTAGAGGGAGTGAATAAGGCGGGCACGTGCCTATCGGACCCGGCATCTCGTCCTAGTTTTGTGATGGCAAAACTGCTAATCCCAGCAACGCCCACCCCTTACTGCTCATTATTGCAACGCACGGCCTTTCAGACCTGGAGAAAGTGTCAGAGTAAAGGGCAGCGATCCACCAAATACACCCCCATGTTACCTCTCGTGGGGTTACCGCATGGCGACCCCCAATCCATATTCACAAGCGAACAATTGGTTCGCTGGTCAGATGCAGGGTTGGATAATGTGGGGATTGCTACCTGGACAAAGTATTGATTCCATTTGAAGAGTTGATAGATAGCTGCGGGCTCCCCCCAGGTCAGTTCTTACAGTATGAGGCCTTGACACGCACGTTTGCACAACTATGGGACAGAGGGAGGGAAGAACCAGTGACGCACCCTGTACTACATGCTTTATTCACCCTTGGCACAGCAGGACAGCTAGTGAAATGGCTATATGCCACGCTACAATCAGCGTCTGTTGGTCCCCTGAGTGGGCTACAGGCAAAGTGGGACAGAGTCGGGGGTAGAGAACTTACGGACGCAGAGTGGCGCTAGATCTTGCAGTATCCCAAAAAAGATCTCCTGGAATACATGTTTAAAATACATTCAGTTTATCTATACACACATGTTCTATATGACGCTACACTGACTTAATGTGACCTATGGGGGGGGGGGGGGAGTACGACAATGTCCCCGATGTACACAACCAGATGCAGACTTTGGTCACATGACCTGGGACTGTCAATGCTTACGTCCTTTCTTGGAGGCTGTGTTGGGTAAGGTCAGAGATGCACTAGGTAGGGTATTGGCCCCCACGGTACAGACATGTTTTTTGGGCCTTTTCCCTAGGCCGCCAAAGCGTAAAGTTGGGAACAGGCTGATAGATCTCGCATTGGGTCTCGCTAAGCGCAGAATAGCGATGGAATGGAAATCTGCGAGGTGGCCTCAGTTCGAAACTTGGAATAGAGATGTCATCACGTGGGCTGGGGCAGAGGGCAAAGTGCTAAGCTGGGAAGAGGCCAGGGGAACGAGAAAGCGCCCAATGGCTTAACAGTGGAGGGAGGCGCTGGCAGCATGGGAGAAGCCGGAGGGTACCAGTAGTTAGGAGGGAGGGCCAAGACAAGAGTCCCAACCCGGAAGCGCTGAACAAGATAATCACTCGCAGTCTCCAGGGAGCCCAGGGGACTGATCCGAGTAGGAGTCGTGCATGGGCCGTTGTTCGTAAGGGACCTGTTATCCAGGAGAATGAGGAATAGCGGTAGTGGGGGGCCTCCTCCCGGACCCACCTTTGGGCTATCCACACTGTGACTCCCTTTGGGTTATACTGTCCAAGACCATTTACACCACTCCTCTGCACCGGTTTTTCTTTCCTTTTCTTTTCTTTTGTATGGTTTGTATTAAGTAACTAGAGTAGCATTGAAATAACCATGAGTGGTATGCGTATACGCAGGACCGATGTTGGAAAGCTACCCACCTAAACGATGTAGTAAAAACACAACAGTGGAGCAAGTACTAGATAATGTGGTCACTAATTGTAGATGTAAGAAATTTATTAGACTACTGCTAATAGTCTATTAGGTCCTGAGAAGGTTACTGGACAAGTAGAGAGTTTGTTGCAAGAAATCACTAGCAATGATGATCACTAGTAGTGCCTGAAGATAATAGTCTGAAATCATTTACGGAACAGGCCGAACATCATTAATGTAACATCTTTCCTCCCTTTCTTTTTGTATTATGAGTGATGATTTATACAAAATGCTAATAAAAATATGTTTTTAAAAAAAATGCAGCTGGCTTGACATACAGATTGTGAAAAGCATATTACAGTTAATGGGTATTTAAGGATGGATTGCTATTACTGTATTGAAGCCTACAGACAGGTATTTAGTTACAGGGAATCTTGCAGATTACCATAGTAGACAAGGGATTTGGTGTACCTTCTCTGCCAACCCACAGGTATAGAAGATTTTCACTGTGAGAATACTTGTTGGACCCTTTGAGGAGAGTATTTTGCTTTGCGAACTGTCATTTTATATGCTTGTGTAAATTTATGACTGTATGCTTAATAGTTGCATTGTTGGGAAGCTTAAGTTCAATGTTACCATAACTATTGAGTTGGTTATGGTAACAAGCAAACAATAATAGCTATAGGCCCGATTGGTGTGTTGGGAAAATATACGTCTGATGCCATAGGTCTCATCTGTTCATGCCGATTTCTTTTTTTTAAGTAAGTAAAATTCTTTATTGGTTGATTAATACAAATCATTACAATTAAAACAGTGATGCCATGTGTAGAACACAAATCATTAATTATTTGGAATTATAATATGTCAATTAACTAGAACCATTAGAAATTCCATAACAGACAATTACTATGCAACTAAACACAAAAGTTGCTTCATTAGTTACATACAATACTGGGACATTAATACCACATATGTACATCTTTGTCACAGCGGTTCATTGATCATTATACGATTAACATATGATGATTAAATAGCACCATAAACAATTTCAAAAACTGTAAATTTTTAGTACCGTTGTGCAAATGAACAATAAAGTGCTTTAGTGCTTGCTCATGATCAATTATGCTTACTCTCACAGGTAACCGAAAAACTGAACTGCATATAACCATAATGCACAAGTTACTAACTTGTGTAACGATATATCTGTAAGAGACAGTAGTTAGTGACAGATTCCTTACCTTAGAATATCCCCAGGCGTCAGGCTGGATCCGGAAAGTTTTTGCGTAGCAGTACCCTTGCGCGTCGGTAGGCGGCGTCGTGCGGCTCCGCGTCCGTCATCGGCGTCGTGATCGCCGGGATGACGTCGCGGGCAGTACTTAGACGCCGCCCCTGCGCGCTGACGTCAGTTCTGTACACGACTTTCCGCGCCAGGAACGCAGAGCCATGCAAGAAGCTGACATAGGTGTCTGAAAAATACTAGGGCCCTGAAAGGGATGTCAACCCTAGAAATCAGTTCGCAGAACGGGGAGGATGGGTGGGGCGGTAGGAATCTGTCACTAACTACTGTCTCTTACAGATATATCGTTACACAAGTTAGTAACTTGTGCATCTGAAAGAGACACGTTAGTGACAGATTCCTTACCTTAGAATAGATACCCCAGCAATACCAACCCCGGTGGTGGGTCTGCAAACAAAGATCAGACAAGGAAGTCCCGGAGGACAGAACGGCCAAAGAAGCCGTCCCTCCGGACTTGACTGTCAAGGCAGTAATGCTTTGTAAATGTGTGCAGCGAGGCCCACGTAGCTGCCTGACAGATATCCTGCAGCGGAACAACGCGGCCTAAAGCCGTGGTAGCAGCCGTTGCCCTGGTGGAATGGGCACGCAGCCCAACAGGAGGCTCCTTCTTAGCCAAAGAATAGCAGGCCTTGATACACAAGGTTACCCAGCGGGAGATGGTTCTCTTGTGCACCGCCCGACCTTTTTTGGCGCCCACGTAGCCAACAAAGAGCTGGTCATCCACCCGGAAGTGTTGTGTGCGATTGATATAAAAAGAAAGCGCACGTTTTGGATCCAGACGGTGGAGCCTCTCTTCCTCTCTGGAAGGATGCGGAGGCGGAAAGAAGGTGGGCAAAGTGATGGTCTGCCCAATGTGGAAGGCAGTAACCACCTTTGGCAAGAAGGACGGACGCGTCCTAAGAACAACCTTGTCTGGATGGACAGACAGAAAGGGAGGTTTGCATGATAGAGCCTGGAGCTCACTCACCCGCCGAGCGGAGGTGATGGCCACCAGAAAGGCTGTCTTCAGAGTCAGAAGACGAAGAGGACAGTTATGTTGAGGCTCAAAGGAGCGCACATAAGAAAGGTAAGAACCAAGTTCAAGTCCCACTGAGGCATCACAAACGGAACAGGAGGGAAGAGGTGTGTAATGCCTTTTAGAAACCTGTTAACAACAGGGGACTTGAAAAGGGAGGGCTGATCAGGAAGCCTGAGGAAGGCCGAAATGGCACAAAGATAGCCCTTGATGGTACCCAGGGCAGAACCCTGTTGGGCCAGTGAAAGAAAGAACAGAAGAACCTCAGAAAGAGGGGCAGAGAGGGGATTCACAGCCTTTGCTGTGCACCATGCCATAAACTTGTTCCACCTGCAGGCGTATACCACCTTAGTGGAGGGAAGCCTGGCTGCCAGAATCACATCACAAACTTCGGGAGGCAAGTCGAAAGGAATCAACTGCCGCCGCTCAATCTCCACGCAAGCAGGTGGAGGCTGGACAGGTTCGGGTGGAGGACCGTCCCCTGCTGCTGCGACAGAAGATCCTCCCGAAGAGGCAGACGGATCGGGGTATCTACGCTCATACTGAGCCCAGTCCGGAGCCACAAGAATGACTTGGGCCCGGTCGTGCCGAATCTTCTTCAACACTCTGGGTAGAAGTGGTATAGGCGGAAAGGCGTACAACAGACCGCAACTCCACTCGCGACGAAAAGCGTCGCCGAGCGAGTGCCGCCTTGGAAATTCCAACGCGCAGAACTGATGACATTGCGCGTTCTCTTCGGTGGCGAATAGATCTAACCAAGGCTCTCCCCACTGTAGAAAGAGTCCTTGTGCCACTTCCGAGTGAAGACGCCATTCGTGATCCATCATGCACCTGCGGCTGAGTTCGTCCGCCCTGGCGTTCAGGGAACCTGCCAGGTGTTGAACCATCAGGAACATGCCCTGATGTTCCAGCCATGTCCAGAGGCGCAGAGCCTCCTGACAAGGGTCCACGACCCCACCCCGCCTTGTTTGTTGCAGTACCACATGGCGGTGGTGTTGTCTGTGAACACCTGCACTACCTTCCCTTTGACAGAGGGAAGGAATGCCTTGAGTGCAAGTCGGATCGCCCGGAGCTCCAGAAGGTTGATATGGAGCCGAACTCCGCCGGAGACCAGAGGCCTCTGATCTCCGCCTCTCCCATGTGACCGCCCCATCCCAGAAGGGACGTGTCCGTCACAACTGTGTGCTCTGGCTGGGGAAGGGAGAGGGATCTGCCCATGACCCATTGCCGGTTCGAGAGCCACCACTGCAACTGTTTTGCAGTCCCCTCCGAGATCTGGACGTGATCGGACAGGTTGCCCTGGTGCTGCGCCCACTGGAACTTCAGGTCCCACTGCAGAGCCCGCATATGCCATCTGGCATGAGTGACCAGCAGGATGCAGGAGGCCATGAGGCCCAGCAGCCTCAGGGTCATCCGTACCGAAACCCAGAATAAAGGCTGAAAGAGCGGAATCATAGCCTGAATATCCCGGACTCGCCGTTCGGGAGGATAGGCCCGAAACTGCGTCGTGTCCAGACTTGCTCCGATGAAAAGGAGCTGTGGAGAAGGAATCAGATGCGACTTCGGCACATTGATGGAGAACCCCAGCGAGTGCAGGAGTTCGGCCGTAGTCTGGAGGTGGGAGACGACTGCCTGGGACGAGCCCACCTTCAGCAGCCAGTCGTCGAGGTAGGGGAAGACTGGAACCCCTGCCCGGCGCAGATGAGCTGCGACCACCGCCATCACTTTGGTGAACACCCGAGGGGCACTTGTAAGGCCAAAGGGGAGCACGGTGAACAGAAAATGCTCGAGGCCTACGTGAACCGCAAGTATAGCCGGTGGGCCGGCAGGACGGGGATGTGAAAATAAGCGTCCTGCAAGTCCAACGCTACCAACCAGTCTCCAGGGTCGAGGGCAGTCAAGACCTGAGCTAGGGTGAGCATCTTGAACTTCTCCTTCCGGAGGAAGCGATTGACGTTCCGGAGGTCCAAGATAGGACGCATGTCCTCCTTGTCCTTTTGGGCACCAGGAAGTAGTGGGAGTAGCAACCACGTCCTACTTCTGGGGTCGGAACATGCTCGATGGCCCTCTTGGCCAAGAGGGCCGTGACTTCCTTCTGCAGAAGTACCAAGTGATCCCCAGACATGCGGTGGAATTGAGGTGGCATGGCTGGGGGGTGGTCTCGAAGGGGAGGGAGTAGCCCCTTCGGACAATGTCCAAGACCCACCTGTCCGAGGTGATGGGACGCCAGTGGTGAAGGTGATGGCGGACCCTGCCCCCTACTGGCGTGCTGTGCACCGGAAAGGAGGGACTAGGAGGGCTTGGAGGCCGCGGACGGGTTGGAGGTGGTGGCCTGACCCGCACGCTGGTTGCCCGAACCGCCACGGCGGTATCCACGCCCTCGGCCACACGAAGACGCTTGCTGCGCGGGCCGGTGGCTGGGCAGCTGACGTGACTGGGCGCCCCTTCCGTGGCCACGAAAGGGGCGAAAAGCAGAGGTGAGCGGAGGGCGTACAACAGAAAGGCCCAGGGACGTGGCAGTAGTCCGTGAGTCCTTAAACCGCTCCAGCGCATGGTCTGCTTTTGAACCAAAAAGACCGACTCCATCAAAGGGCATGTCCATGAGTGTATTCTGGACATCACCCGAGAAACCAGTTGTTCTCAGCCAGGCGTGGCGACGTAGCGCCACCGTCGTCGCAAGCGATCTGCCCAGCGAGTCGGCGGTATCAAGGCCACAACGTATGGTGTATTTAGCCGCATCTCGCCCTTCCGCAATGGCGCGGGTAAGCAGTGTCTGGACCTCCTCAGAACACTGCGGCAAAACAGCCGCCACCGAATCCCACAGGGAGTGGGTATATCGGCCCAAAAGGCAAGCGGTGTTGACGGACCGCAAGCCAGCACTGGAGGAAGAAAAGCCTTCTTCCCAAATTGGTCCAGGCGTTTGGATTCCCTATCCGGAGGGGCGGTAGGGAAGGCGGTTTGGGAGGCAGAGGCTTGGACAACCAAGCTCTCGGGGGTGGGATGTTGGGAGAGAAACAAGGGGTCGCCCAGAGCAGGGCGATGGCGTCGGGCCATGTTCCTATCCACAGGAGCCCCTGTGGTGGGTTTGGACCAGGCACCCAAAAGAACGTCAGTGAGTGCATCATTAAACGGCAGCACAGTCTCCGAGGAGGAAGGCGCCGGCTGAAGCTCTTCTGTCAGGAGGTTAGTCCTGACGGCCACAGTAGGCAATTGGAGATGTAAGGCTCCAGCTGCTCTACGCAACACCGTTGCAAAATTAGCCCCCTCCTCCGTAGCCACGGGAGGAGACAGCATGCCAGTGTCAGGGGAGGTGTCTAGACCACTGGCATCCCCAAGTTCCTCAGCCCAGTCCGGATCATACTCACACTGTTGTGTGAGAGGGTCCTCAGACCCCTCCCAGCTCTCCTGGTCCTCCTCTTGTTCAAAATATGGAGGAGGAGGGACATTTGGGACCCAAGGTCTCATCGGCGCCGAAGCCGGCGCCGAGCGACGGTCGGTCCGGCTCCATGTCCGGAGCCGGAGAGAGCCGGGGACCGACGCCGTCCGGAGCCCCGGACGGCGTCAGGAACGGCACCGGGGACATCGGCGTCGGCGGAGGCGTGGCTAGGTCAACCGGCGTCGATGGAGGTTGCGGCACCACCGGAGCCGGGATCGAGGCCGGGGCCGGAGCCGAGGCCGGGATGAAGGCTGGTGGGACAGGCGACGCCGGGACCGGAGTCGACGGCGGCGCCGGGGCAACCCCATCAGGGCCCGCGGGGCCCGAAGGCGCACCGGAGGGACCTGAAGGCCCGAAGAGGCGGGCCATGGCCGACAGGAATTCCTGTATTTCGGCCGGAGTCGCCCCCGAACCCGGAAAGGACGGATAATGCGGGGGCGGCTCTACAGGCATGTCCGGGGCCGCGGGGACGGTGCCGACTGGGGCCTCAGCCGAGTCGCAAGACCGGCGAGGCGAAGTCTTAGAGCGATGATGCTTCTTAGACTTTTTGTGCTTCGACTTACCCGAGGAGCGCGAAGACTTAAACTCCGACGACCGGCGGGGACTCCGCGACCGGCCCCTCGACCTCTCCCGGGACCGGGGCTTGGTGCGGCGCGGAGCCGACTGCCGGACCTCGAGTAGCTTTCGAGACCGCTCTCGCAAAGCCTTCGGATGAAGTTTCCGGCAGTCAGGGCACGACTTCGTGTCGTGGTCTCGGCCGAGACAGAAGAGACACTCGAGATGCGGGTCCGTGATCGACATCATGCGACCACAGGCTCCGCATGGCTTGAAGCCGGGCATCCCTACGACACCTAGGAGTCGTGAAGACTCGATGAAGAAACAGTGAAAAAATTCACAAAAAAAAGTTAGTCAAAAATTGACTAGGGCACTGCCCTTCCCGGATCTGCGCTTACTGGCGCGGAAAAAGAAGAACTGACGTCAGAGCGAAGGGGCGGCATCTAAGTACTGCCCGCGACGTCATCCCGGCGATCACGACGCCGACGACGGACGCGGAGCCGCACGACGCCGCCTACCGACGCGCAAGGGTACTGCTACGCAAAAACTTTCCGGATCCAGCCTGACGCCTTGGGATATTCTAAGGTAAGGAATCTGTCACTAACGTGTCTCTTTCAGATATATATTTCACCATAAAACAGTTCAATAAAACTGTGAACATTATATACCACTGTGCAACTGAACGATAAAGTGCCTCAGTACGTACACATATTCTCTAAAGCCTACTTTCAAGTTAGCTGAGAAATTGACTAGTATGAAGTCTTACTGTATTTTACCACAAAATTAGCATTGTGCTTCTCATAAACACATCTTTGTAGCAGTAGACCATTGATCATAATGAGCATACCACGTGGTTATTGAATTATACCAGAAGACAGTTTCACTAAACTGTACTCATTATGTACCATTGTGCAAATGAGCTGGAAAGTGTCTCAGTGTTTACACATTATTTATAAAAGCTGATCTTAGAATAATCAAATAACTGCCCAGAATAGAACCATAATATATATTATTACTTTGCAGAAGATTGTTAAAAATTATTTTACTACGCTCCACGTAAATTTATATCGATTTCAAATCTGAGTTCAGCATGTTATCAGCTAGAACGATACTTAGTAAATTGACCAGTCAAACAAATTGATCGTCCAGATAGTCAGAGAATTATGGCTTGGCGACATGTTCTCACTCCATGTTCTATAAACAATGGTATTGCAAAGTTCATCGTGCTTGGAGTAGTCAAGGGCAGGCACACACTATATGCAGTAAAGATTCTTTAAACCGCAAAGTCTGCAACTGTTTGCTGACCATTGTTGTAGCCATTTAAGGGTGCCGTCCTTTGTTGGATATCTGCCTAGTCTTAACTTAAGAAGTAATTCCCTTTTATAAGGTTGTAAATGGGCCCATAGAGAGGGTTGGAGCTCAAGTTTCTCAAACGTATTAATAATGGTACAGGCGTGCTTTTTTGCTGCTAAGACTTCTTGTCCTGCATAAAAGATAATAGATACATTGATATGTTTAAGTAATGCCTAATTAAGGCTTTTCTTACATCCAAATGTTAAAAAGGCTGAAGATTAAAAGTATGTAAGCTCTCTGCTAAATAATATCTCCAAACATTTGTATAATCATATTTTGTAAGTTCTTGCCAACACAAACTGGCAAGGGTGCCAGGGTCAGATAAAAACAAGGAATATAAACTTTTTAAACATGCAGATTGTCTCACCACATTTTGGCTGGTCAGGCCAAATTCCAGTCGGGTTTCCGCATGGCCGATGTTCTTCGGAACCTTAAAAGTAAACTTAAAAGCTTTGGTTTGTAGTTTTTCCAAGAGTTTGGAGTCCTTGCCTTGAAAGATTACTGATCCATAGGCCAAAGAAGGAATCAGCTTCACCTTCATAACCTTTACTAAGTGTTCATAGCTGGGGCATAGAAGCTTGTCACGTTGAGTTCTAAAAGCAAATGTAAGTGAAGTAGTTTTTGCCTCTAAATGATTAAAACGACGTTTAAAAGACACTCTCTCATCAAATGTAATTCCTAGATACTTATAAGACTTCACCGATTCAATCAGTGTTCCACTAACTTTCCACTCTTGTGTTCTTGATTTAGATCTGCATATCGACATGATTTTGGTTTTCTATATATGCATTTGTAAGTGGTTTAAAATTATCTAATTCTTAAAAGATTTTATTGGCGGATTGCTTAGTAGTATGGTATCGTCGGCATATCGTAAATATTTTATGTTACAGGGGAATGAGCATTAATATTTTGCAGATGGAGAGGTAGATCAGTCATAAAAAGGTTAAGAAGACATGGTGCTAATACGCAGCCTTGCTTTAATCCGCTTGATGTTTCAAAACGCCGGGTCAAAAGGCTGCAGTACCCCAATTTCACCTAGACCCAAGTGTTTGTATATAGGAGTATTATCATATCTAGTCACGTCTGGGGCATTCCCCATGCTATCAACAAAAGAGAAAAGGGGGGGGACCAGGAGCCAGTTGTGGTCTAGTGTCCGTGCTCCTAACGCGAAAGTCTAATCAAAACAAAGGGGACACTGTTCCGGAAGAGGGGTGCAACGTGTCACCCACTCACTCAGAAGAAGAAAAGAGACAGAGAAACAGGAGGTGAAGAGTATCCTAGGTAATTAGGAACCACTAGTGAGAGGGAAGAACAAGTCTTGCCTCTTGTTGCCCTCACACACCCCGAAGGATGTCATGCTTCATCATCGGGCGTTTGCTCATCGTCGGGTGCCGGCGCTGCAATGCCCCACGGGTCCCCCGAAGGGTCACTTTAGCGGAGATCTTTTTAGAGAACTGCCGTCAGATGCATGCGGGTGTGTGGGGTGGGTCCTATGTGGAGGGTGATAAAGTGCGTGCAACGTAAGCTAAAACTGTCTAAGGGTTACCAGAAAAATATTTAATGTGACGGTACCCTTGGCAGAGTAAAAAACCCGTAGGTTATGTGTTACCCCAATAGGCTCAATGTGCCCAGGTAACTGCAAGGTTAAAAGGTCGACATGTTTCGCGCCTATGTGGTCTCAAGGATCCATGGCGCTTCTTCAGGACCGAAACAAACAAAGTGAGGTGATGTGCACCTGAGAGGTGGAAGGGTTACTACCCTCTGAGGGTGTCAGGTCGGGCCAAAGAACTGTGTACCCTACAGTATGGCTGCACACTCAAAAGTTGTGACCGCTTCCTGAACACCACCTAGGAAAGAGAGGACAGACAACAAATAGGATATGCGTCAAACATGCGAGGCATGCCCCAACAGAAAACAGCAGAGCTGCGAAAGTCACATAAAAAGATAAAAACACGAGACAGGTAGGGTTGAAGTGTTGCCCTTAGTGCAGTGACCGCAGCGCGGTGTCTCAAACTCGGGCTCCAGGCAGGCCGGGCACACGCAGCGCCAGAAAGCATGGCCGCTATGTGTGTGGCCCCGCCTGCGCCCCAGGAGCCACTCGCACTGGGTATTGCGCCAATTTGAAAGGGGGCCCAACATTGTGGGCTAATACCTGCATGTGGCAGGTCAGGTGTGCGGGAGAGAAAGAGGAACACACCTCTGTGCCATGTGGAGGGGCATCGGAAGGTATTGAACACTCTTTGAGCCGTAATGGTCTGCCACACGAGTGCAACTGTAATTACCAGAATTGACATCGCCCTGAAACCGAGGTCGGCACGTAACACAGCCCCCAATGAGAGCTAGCGATTGTGAACTGGTGCCCTTACCTATAAATAAGGGGAGAGTTGCTCCATAGGCTAAGGAGCGCAGGACGCCCGCACCTTACCGGGCTAAAACGAAACAATATGGGACACAGACATAAGTGGGGAAACATGATACATATTTACAGTGCAGAGAACTTATTGCTCGGTTTCCGTAGGCCACATCACAGCGTTCTTACTTACAGTTTACTCGAGTGCCGGCTCAATCGCACCTACCCAGTCCGTACGCCTGCCTGCAGTCAATGGCCATGGAGGGGACCGCCTGATATAGTGTTGGTAATTGGTGCTTGGGAGGTGCCCTCTTCCAGACAACCCAGTCATGCCGGTTTCGGGGCGATGTCAATTCTGGTAATTACAGTTGCACTCGTGTGGCAGACCATTACGTCCTGAAGAAGCGCCATGGATCCTTGAGACCACATAGGCGCGAAACATGTCGACCTTTTAACCTTGCAGTTACCTGGGCACATTGAGCCTATTGGGGTAACACATAACCTACGGGTTTTTTACTCTGCCAAGGGTACCGTCACATTAAATATTTTTCTGGTAACCTTAGACAGTTTTAGCACGCACTTTATCACCCTCCACATAGGACCCACCCCACACACCCGCATGCATCTGACGGCAGTTCTCTAAAAAGATCTCCACTAAAGTGACCCTTCGGGGGACCCGTGGGGCATTGCAGCACCAGCCCGACGAGGAGCAAACGCCCGATGATGAAGCATGACATCCTTCGGGGTGTGTGAGGGCAACAAGAGGCAAGACTTGTTCTTCCCTCTCACTAATGGTTCCTAATTACCTAGGATACTCTTCACCTCCTGTTTCTCTGTCTCTTTTCTTCTTCTTAGTGAGTGGGTGACATGTTGCACCCCTCTTCCGGAACAGTGTCCCCTTTGTTTTGATTAGGCATTCCCCATGCTGCCAACTTTGACCATAACAAATTATGTGGGACAGAATCGAAAGCAGCTTTCAGGTCGACAAAGCAAATGTCTAACTTCTCCTTTTTATATATTGCCCTCTCCGCAATCAATGTGAGCGATAGTAGTTTTGTAATTGTTGACTGTCCACTCTGGAATCCTGATTGATTTATTGGTATTATGTTTGATGAGGCTGCCCATTCTTCGATGACCTTAAGCAGACATGATGCAAAGACCTTTGCCTCCCCATCGGTTAGAGCTATATGCCTATAGTTAGCTGGATTATCTGGATGGACGTTTTTATATATAGGCTGTAAAATGCTCCCTTGCCATGATTCTGGAACCACTTTTGTTGCTACCACAACTCTGAATAACTGAGTCAATACTTTTGCCCACAGTTATGGGTCGTCTTTAAAAACAGCATTGGGGATGCCATTAGGACCAGGTGCTCCATTAGATCTAATTCCTTCTATAGTTGTTATTATCTTTTCCTCATTTTTTAATGTCTATTTGTAATAGCATTTCTTTATAAGGACTTTCACTCCCCATATGATGATAGTTTGTGTCGCTCGAGATGGTTACGATGTTCCGCTGGAAAGTTTTTTCTGTGCAGTTTTCAATATGGGCCCCATACAGACCAGAGATAAAAATGCCTCAGCTTGATTCTGAGATATTTGCAGTATTTGCCCTCCTGTAACCATTCTCCAGGTCGTTAATGGTTCCCCAAAAGGCTTTAATATTATTTGTTTTGCAAGCATAATGTAGTTTCGACCATAAATCCTCGTGATAAACCCTTTTAGCCTTCCAGATCTCCTGTTTGTATGTTTTTCTCAAACATTTCAATGAATGCTTTCTGTTAGGACTGGAGTTTTGATGTAATTGCTTATATACTGCCCTGGCTACTTTGTTGACAGCTTTCTTTTGTAAACAGAACTTTTGCAAGTACCACCTGTTCTAGGTGGATTTAATGGGGTTTCCCTTAGCTGAGGCTGTAGTTGGAAATTTTCTTATTAAGGAGGTGCATAAACAAGACCAAATATCTGCCGTTGACTCTGGATTCTGAAATTCATAATGAGCATAGTCTATTTGATTCTACACAAATTTCAGTATTTCCGGCTGTTTTGTTGATTGCCATATCAGCCTTTTCAAATTAAAAGCAGTCGACATTTGTTGTAAATTATTGGATTTTGGCTGATAATGTGCTGCTAGTGCCAGTATAATGATTTGAGGATTATGATCACTTTCCAATCTCGGAACGACATGATATCCACCAATTCCGGACACCAAGTCCTTTGAAATGATAGTCTAATCAATTATAGAATGGTGCTTTGAATTTTTGGAAGTTGGCACACTTTTTGAATTATGCAGTAGGTGTTCTTGCAATATTATTAGGCCACATTTTTGCAATTGTGCACACCACGACTGAATTATGTCACTGTTTGAATTATCTAAAGAGGTTCTAATGACCATATGCATATTAAAGTCTACTGGGATAATTAGGCTGATTGTTGGATATTGTTGAGTTAGAGTTTTAATTATTTCCCAGAAGATAGTAATCTGGGTTATTTTTATCGACTTCTTTGTACTCGGGTATATATTCAATAAAATAATTGACATTTGTACATGAATTTTGATACATTGGAGCCAGGACAGTTGTTGATCAATTTCTTGAGGCTTGGCATCTAATTCTAGTGAGATACAAAATTGGAAGACCAGCTTTTGCTCGACCAAATGAAGAAGAACGAGTTGCAGGAATTAAAAATTCTTGTAAGCCAATCATGGCAGTAGGGTCCTCTTTCCAAGTTTCCTGGAAAATAAACATTTTAAAGTTCTGTAGAAAGCCTGTTGCATCTTGATCTTCCAGTAATCATGTAAGGCCATGTACGTTGCAGGAACAGATACATGTAGGCTTTTGCAGGCTGGTCGGACAGTTTAGCCATCAGTCGATATCTTCTAATTTTCCCTTTGTAAGTATTGAGGGTAGCCAAGCCCAATCATCCATTAGGGTCAGCTTTTTAGGAATTTGTTCACAGATACGTGTACCTGAATGTGTACTTATAATCGTAATGCCTGAAGACAATGCTGGATTAAAAAGCGGACTGATTGCTCCTTTTAGGACATTAGCCTTCTTTCCAAGATTCCTGCTTGTCATTACACTTGGATAATCGCTTGTCTTCGTGACAGACCTAGGAATCAATAATGTGGGGTAGTTTGTGACATTACATTTCCTAATCTCTGTCCCCCACTCTGCAAAATATGGGCCGTTTTCCATAATTCTATCAACAACATAATTTACTGCGCCATGTGGTACAAGTAATTTCTCGTGGAGAAATTGTAAAGTTGTGTTTAAACTGGACAGAGTCTAAGGCATCTGTAGTTTTATATGTAAGCCCTGGTATTGAGGCTATTAATTTGAATATTTTGCCACGATTAATGATGTCATGCAAACCCCTTGAATCATAGTGGGGGATAAAGAAAATCTTTGCGGGAGATGAGGAACTGATCTCCTCATTTGTAGTTATGTTATTTCTATTAGGGAAGTTAGGACTAGGTATGGTACTTTGAGTCACCAGTCGCGTGAGACGATCTCCAGTTGTGGTAGATACATGGAAAGTGCCCTGATTTTCTATACTGTCCTTTTGAACCGCTGGTGGAGAAATGTATGTCATCGTTGGATTTATTAATGTTTTCTTGTTGTCTTGGAGTTATATTTTGGCTAGCCTCCTTCCTTTGCGGCAAAAGTTCCACATTATCTTTGTTATCTTGGTGTTACTCTTGCTCATTTTCCGTGACAGAAAGTTGATTTATCCGAGTATCTGCACAGTGGTCTTCATGTACTTCTCCTGTTTCGTCCACTGGGGCGATTTGCTGTATACATTTGGTTGGCACACCATCCAACTCCATCCCAATTGATTTTACTTGTCGGGTTTCCAATGGGATAGGTTTAAAGATTGGGTAACAATCCTTTGGTCTATCAGCCGTACCGGTCTTGGATGATTTTTTTATTTTGTTATGTGCCTTTCTTAGCCTTTTCATTGCTCTTTTAGTTAGCCCATTTGTCTCAGAGGAGGTAGATATATTTGAAATATTTATTATTTGATTATCTTCACTTTCTTGCACTGATGTTATTTGCATATCTTCATTCCCATTTATTTTCTCGGTCCCTGAAGGGTCCTGTGTTTTACGTGATGATCCTTGTCCTGCTACAGGAGTTTTATTGCTTAACACTTTCAGGATAGGTTGAGTTATTGATTGTTGATGTTCATCACAAACTTGGCAATCATTATTTAATTAGCCCTGGAAACCCTTGACCGGCCTTACAGTTTTCTTCATTTTGAGTATGTTGGATTTGAGTCTTTAATTCCTCAGCGTCTTGGTACATACATTGACCAGGACCTACTGGGTTAACATGTTCAGTATTTTGCGGTGAGGGCGTAGTTTTGACTTAATCTACAAGGGCCTTAACTATGCTTGGGAGATTTGAGATTTTATCGATAATATGTACACGGGTACAAGTGATCATTTAGTTGTCTCTGTCTGATTGGGCCTTTATGACTAAGTTTGTTAAACTGAGTAGCTTAGAGGCTATACCAGTGACATACAGAGCAAGTGTATTGAGCAGCTCCACTTGTATATTTAGTTTGTCAGAATGATAGTTTAGAGCTGTGATTATTGCGTCCATGGTAATAAGCATATTCCCCCATATACCTGTGTGAGCATGGGATGGGTGATTACAAGATTTGGCTTCTTCAAATGTGTTTTCATCATATTTTGCCAGAAGAGAGAGATTGGCTGATTTAAGAGAATTATTTATAAAGTCCACATACTCTTCATCACACCGACCATTTACCAAGGGGGCGTTATCGAAGATAATTTCCTCAGGAGTGAGAATTGGTTTCGAATCAGTCTGAAGTCTTCGAATTACGGATACTGGGCTAAAAGGATCGGCTTTTGATCTATTTTTTGACAAATTAGGACTTATTTTATCTTTTGTTTCATGAACAATAGTATTACCTACTAAATTCCTAACGTCCAGATCTAATTCTGAAGATATCAATGTTATTCGCTTTAACATGGGGTGAATGACTGTTGGCTTGCTTTTGTAGCCGTACACAATGTATTATTCATGTTTAATCTTGAACTTGAATCCAGGTCTGTCATCTCCGGGAATATAAAGACATTAGCGACTGTTGATAATTCATTCTGGGGTCCACCCGATTTGTGTTCAACACTTGGCTGGATTGATGTTGAAAGGGAGCAATCGTGTTTGCGATGGACTTGAGCCTTTACAATCATTGAGCGGGAACCCACCTTTAAATTAGATATTGCACTCCTATCTGTTGGTGGGTTGGTAAATTTTAAGCATCTTGGGAGGTTACAGTCAGATATTAGTTTACTTTCTGTGTCCCACCCCTGGGCATTTATGTAATCACTTGTTATTGTGGTCGATTTTTTAGGACTTATCTCTGTCATTGTAAACTGTAACTGTATTTGTTTGTCTACCAAGCGCTTTCATAGATTTTTCAGACTATGTAAAATAATTCACAATGGTTGGCTGAGAGACAGAACCACTACATTGCTTTTGCGTCCCTCCTAGCGTTATAGACTGAGAGAGACCCGGTGATAGTTTTGTAATATCCTCGCCCACCGTGTGATTATTTGCATCGGTGCCTAATGCCCCGATGCCAATTTATCTGATTTCCTTTTCCGTCGTTTTGTACTGAGTTGTGTGGTCCCAAAGGAGCGTCCAGACCTCATGAATACCTCGCCTTAGCTCTCCTTTTTTTGTTTTATTAATATGGCTGCTCTCCTGCTTTGCCTTAACTTATTTGCTGTGTTGCAAGCGTCTACAGAGGCCTCCAGGCAACTTATGTTGTCTTGCAAAAGGCACAATGGTGGACCAAGTCCCAAGTCCCACCCCAGCGAGATGGAATCGATGGCAGCGAAATAACAGCAGGTAATGGTAGGTAAGTGGCAGCTATCAGTCAAGCAATGGCAGGACATGCTGCAGGGATCTCCTAATACGATTATAGGCAAGGTAGGAAGGTAAGAATGGTCGGGCAGGCTAACTGCCAGTCAAATATCTAAAACAAGCCTCAGATGGCCTTGTCTGGGCTGAATTCTGATCTTAATCTTGACTGCAGCTTGACTGCAACTGAGGCCCCCCTTAAAGCTGCTGCCAAGGAAGCAAGGTGCACGGAGCGATGGGGCGAGGGCGCAAGGAGCCAAAGAGCCAAGGAGTGGGGGCGATGGAACAGTACAACGGAATAAAGGAAATTGCCTGCACAATGCTGCACCGGCCTTAAGGCACTTACACTCACTACTCTATGCTCTGACATGTCTGTGAGTTTCCATGGCCTATTGCTGCTACTGCTGTCGCCGTGTCCTTAAAGCCTTTGAAGTCCGGGCGTCCCCTCTCAGCACCACGACACTGTTGGATCACATCCACCGGCAGGGTTGGATTGGGATTAAAAATCGGCCCGGACACGCTAAATAAAAGTGCCCCACATTTGCATATTGCCTTTCCGCAAAACACTGCTTCAGCGAAGTTTTATAAAAAGAAGGGGTGGGGGGCTCCGACAGAGGCATGTTTACCTAACTTTACTTAGATAAAAAAAAATGCACGGATTAGTTCACACTGGTGAAACACACCTGAAAACAAGGGAAGCCACTTCTGCTCAGGCCCCCTGCCCCGCTCAATATGCATACATTAATGGGCCGCCCCAGCGAGAGAAAGGAAGTGGCACCTCTGCCCGTTGATAAAAGGGAGGTAATAGACACCCATCTGCCTCCAGAAAGGCCACTCAGGCACCCACTGGGCAGCTGGCGGCATCCGAACAACACAGACACCGCCCAAATTGGTCACCCAGGCTGCCCAAAAAAGCAGCCCACAGCTAGAACTCGGATACCGGCCCCATGGCCATTGCCCGAGTGCCTGTCTCACCAATCCGACCATGCCCACCGGCCAGTGGTGGAAAGGGAAAGTGGAGCGTGTACCGAACGGGGCATGCCGAGAAAACCCCGCAAGCCGCACCCTGCGTGAGGCGGGCTGTTTCCGCAGGTATCTTGGGACACTCACTCCGCGGCAGCCGACTACAGCCGCCACACTCACACTTGCTCTGCTCTGCTCCAGGGGGAATAGGAAGGATAATCACCCTCGAAAAGCAGCCGCAGATGGTCAACACACTCAGCTTCACCCTCACCTTGCTCGTTCGCTCCAACTGACTCTCTGACTCCTCCCATCAGAAACCGGAACACACAAAATGTTATTACAAAGGTAATAGGCTTGATTTACGTACCATGTAATAAGTATGTTAAAACCAATGGTCTCTAAGGGAGGATTATTTTTGTACCATAGAGGTAGATTTACACTGTAATACTTTTTGCTAGGATCTCTTCAGAAGGTCTGACAGGCTTAGCTCTCTGCCAGGATTGTTAAATCATTAAATAATACACACACATATATATATATATATATATACATACATACATACATATACACACACATATATATATATATATATATATATACATACATACATACATATACACATACATATATATATATATATTTTTTTTATCGAAAGTGCCCAAAGCAATGAGAGCGCACTCGACTTTCAGAGGAAACCATCCAGTTTTAATCACAAGAAAAACGAGCATCAGCATTCAAATAATGTCCTTTTCCTTCCGACACGTTTCAAGGCTCCTGCCTCTTAGTCATGGATGATTTGCATATTCTCAGCACATGACTCTGATTGTTTCACTCGCAGCATGTCTCATTTAAATACCCCCAGTGGGCATCGCTAAGTGCGTAACTTTGTCCATTGCATGCTAGGACTTGTAGTCCAAAATCAGAGTCACTTTTAACTTTTACCCTCCAGTGGGCTCAGCTTTATATATGCTGCATTAATCTTTTGTTACCCTTCAGTGGGCCATGAAGTTGACGCCAGTTCACATTATTCTCCTCTGTAGTATCCAAAGTGCCCAAAGCAATGAGAGCGCACTCGACTTTCAGAGGAAACCATCCGGTTTTAATCACAAGAAAAACGAGCATCAGCATTCAAATAATGTCCGCGTTTCGAGGCTCCTGCCTCTTAGTCATGGATGATTTGCATATTTTTTTTTTTTAAATCGAGGGCCTTTGGGACAGCCCTCTTCTGCCAAAGGTCTGTCTGGGAGTCATTTACTCTCTGCTTCCATCCATGACTGGATATAGTATTGGTAATGTGTCAGTCCACTTCAGTCATTGGATCTCTTGCATTGTGAATGGCGCCATTTTCTGATGATGTGCACAGCCACCTGAAAACGAATGTGCTTTAGTGTCAGGGCTGGTTGGCCGTTACTTTAGTTTTCAATTTACTCGTTTTATAGTCCCCCTTTCATTTGTTTGCTTCTCTTCTCTTATTTTTATTTTAAGTCTTCTTAAGAGGATAAGACAGCTTTCCAGGCAGTGCCAATGGGCAACTTGCATGCCACTCATTTCATCTACAGAGTACTGCATTCGGCAAGGCCACTTCCTCTAAACCAGGCAACCATTATGGAATGTTGTTGCCCATGGTGTAACATTGCTTTGCCATTCCAAGATGGCCAACATGTTGATCCTAAACGTGGCAACCCTTCTGGAACTTTGAAACAACTAAATATTATTTACAATGCCACTGCAAGACGGACCCTCACTGCTATGTTTAGGTTTGTTATAGGCAGTCGCGGCTCACATGACTCGCGGGTGACAGGGTCGCACGGGGGTGAGGGAGAACTTCAGGGGGGGGAAACAAATTTAACAAAAAAAACCTTACCTTACCGGGTCCCGCGCTGCCTCCGCTCCTGGCCGGATCCCGCTGCTGGAACAGGAACAAGCCAAGGCAGCCTCCCTTCCCTCCCCTAAGCCAATCACAACGCTGCAATGGCAGCGTTGTGATTGGTGCGGACAGCGCTCAGCCGGGCGCCTGTAGGGAGGCCATTTTCTCTATGTAGGCCTACATAGAGAAAATGTAGAGTGCGCATGACTGGTTTGGTCGGCCCCAGAGGGCCGACCAAACAGTCAAGGCCCACAACAGTGGGCAAGCCCCTCCTCCCTGAGTCGCCCACCCGCCCGCCCCTAACCAGACATACCCTCCCGCCCGCCCCCAACCAGGCATACCGTTCTGCTTTCTCGCAGCGCGAGAAGCAGAAACATAAAATGGTATTTAAAATACCATTTTATGTTTCTGCTCTCGCACTGCGAGAGCAGTGAGGCGACGCTCCTCCGCCCTAATGGAGGCCCCTGGTTATAGGAAGCATATTCCCACCATATTAAGACAGTTTTCTTTCTCCTACTTGTATTCTTTCAATTTATCTTGCATATGTAGCTGAGTTTGTGTCTTTTATTGTGGTTGTGACAGAGGGTCAATGCAAAAATGTGTCAGGGAATTAATGGATGCATGAGTGCAAAGATGACGTATTGAATGCCTGAAACCATCAATGACACAAAAATCACTTTCATTTATAAGCTAGAACCTTTTGCATTGCCAAAGCTTGTTCCTTTTAGTTCGGAACTCGATAGGAGTGCATGTGATTCCTTGCTCGCTCCCCCGAATGCTGCTTCCCCACCCAAATCAAAGCCCCCTATGCTCTCGGTGTTGCTTCCCCTCCTCCTACCCATAGCTCGCCCATTGCTTTTTGCACTTGTACCATTCATTTATTTTTAGGTTCAGCCCTCAATCCCCAAATGTACTTCATTGCTCCCTCACTTCCTGTTGCAGAGCAGCCTCAGAAAAAAGGATTAGCAAAGATGAATGGCTGAGTAATACCATTGAAAGGTGAGACCTATTGGCTTCGCCAATACATTTTTATTTTATTTTACAAAGACCTTAACACAAGGTGCCTCCTTTAGACTCTGACTGTAAAGCCAAAACAGACACTTATGCACATTATGTTGCACTGGCTTTAGAAACAGCTTCAAGCTGGTTCTGTGATTCCAAATTAGGAAATTGTGGAAACAATCCCCACAAAGTGGGCACAGACATAAATTGTGTCCATAAGTCCTCGCTTTCGTGCTATGTATTAACCATTTGTATGTCTTGGTGGTCCTTATGAAGCATATTGCAAGGTGTATGACCAGGAAGCTGTGCTGAGGAGCACTTAAGCAGACTGGTGGATAGAGCAAGGGAGCTCATGTTGGAAGCTATCAGTGCTCGATTGTGAGAGAGCAGAAGTTGTTCTGAGAGTATGAGTAGGTGCTGTACATGAGGGTCAGTGATGTGCTCCAACTGTTGCGGAGAAACAGCAGCAAGGAGAAAGGGGGAGAGGAGGTTATGGCAAGATGCATGATTCCTACCAGAGATGAGGCCAAGTTTGTGCTTCTGACAATGAAACATTGGGAAAGCATGGTGTTAGACTAAGACAGGGAACAACTGATCTAGAATTAGGTAGTTTGGCTATTCAGGCAATATTTTCTAAGCATATTTAATGCTAGTCTTACTGCTCTTTTGCAGAACTAAAGCCCCAATATCCCGGTTACGTCTTCCAGGTATGTCTTCCTGCCTACGACTTTTATGCAATCTGGGTGTACCTGAACACCACTGCAATCCCCCTAAGCTCAGAGTTTTGTCTGCCCCTTTCTCCTAGCATTCCACTACATGAGTAAGTTCTTCTAAAAATACTCAAGTTTGTATCTCATTCACAATATTTCTCTGTCTTAGCTACTTTAATTCACTTTTAACTGTTAGAAATGGGGGTCTCTAGTTGGCAGGTTGTTACCCTGTCCAAGTTGGGACCCTTCTTCCTAGTCAGGATAAGGGAGTTACACTTCTAAAATAACCCCATCTCACTCCCTTGGTAGCTTGGCATGAGCAAGCAGGTTTATCTCAGAGGCAGTGTGTAAAGCATTCGCACATAACCAGCAGTAATACAGTGAAAACACTGCAAAAGGACACCACACCAGTTTTAGAAAAATATCCAATATTTTATCTGTGCAAAACAAGACCAAAACGATAAAAATCCACCATACAGTTCTTAGAAATATCAATAAGCAAAAATAGACTTAAAATACAGTTCCTTGAAGCCGATAGCTCCAACCGGGGCTATCACGGCATCGTGAACAACACATCCAAACAGTTCTGGCTGACCGCAGCGTCGCGGGCCAGCTACGGTGTCGGGAAGACCCGCAAACAGTACCTTTAGAAATGCAGGGCGTCGGTTGCCTCGCAATGAGCCTCGAATAGCTGACGTCAGTTCCGGAGGTCAGTGTGGGGGTCATCGGGCCCTTGAAGTCACAGGGCTTGCAGATGGAACTCCGTGCGGTTGAAGTCAATAGCGTTGGCGTCGGCAGGCGTTGAGGCTGCGGTGCAAAGTACAAGGTGTGGTGCCCTCAGATCGCAGTGCAGGCAGCGGCTCGGTGATGGTCCTCCAGCGGCGTCCTGGAAACCAGGGATGCGGTGCGAAGTGGTGCAGTAGTCGTTGCGGTGCTTGCAGGTCACGGTGCAGGCAGCGTCGTCGTCATTGCTGAAGCACTGTCATCGGTTGATGGACTGGAGTCGATGGCGTCGGCATCGGTAGGCCAAGGTTGCGGTATGGGACCGTGCAGTGCGTCATGTAACTTATGAGCGGTGCCCTCAAACCACAGTGCAAGCTGCAGCGTCGATGTCGGCGTGGAGCGGCATAGTCGGGGATACCAGGGCGGCGGTGCAAAGTGAAGCGGTGCCCACAGGTCATGGTGCAAGCAGCGGCTCAGCAGTGACATCGGGCAGCGACGGCGGTCAGACCAGGGTTGCGGTGTGAAGTGCGGTAGTGCCCTCTGCGGGGGCCTTCAGGACACAGAGCCAGCAGTGGTGGAGTTGACGGTGTTTGGCTGCTTTTTCTTCTGTTGCAGCACAAAACACAGAGTTCCCAGTGCTGGTAGCAGATAAACTTGAAGTTTTTGCTGTTCCTGAGACTTCTTTAACAGGGGGCAAGTTCTACCTCAAGCCCTTGGAGGAACTCAAACAAAGAAGTTGCAGAAGATTCATTCCAGTCCTTCCTCTGCCCAAGACAGAAGTAACCACTGCAGGCCGATACAGCAAAGCACACAGAAAAGTGGTAGTTCCTACTCAAATCTTCTCCAGCTCTTCTTCTTGACAGGTTCCTTGATCCAAAAGAGTTCAAAAGTTCTGGGGTCAGGGCCCCAATATTTATACCACATTTTCCTTTGAAGTTGGTACAAACAAAGGGCAAGCAATTTTCCGCTCGCAAACAAAGCGATTCGCAAAAATACAGTGTTTGCGATCGCAAAATTGCGTCTTACAATGTATGAACGCAAATCGCTGTGCAAAATAGCAAATCGCAAAAATAGCGATTCGCAGAAATTAGCGAGCAGGAAACTGCGAATAAATTAGCGAATTCGCAGTTTGCGGTACTTTAATAGAGAATTTCGCAAATAAAGTATTAGCAAATAGCGAATCGCAATGAAATGTATCAAATATTCGCAAATAGCGAATCTACGAAATTCGCAATTTTGCAAATCGCAATTACCACCAACTCTGAGCAGGTGGTAACCAGGTGCAACCTATATAAACTGACCCAGAATGCCACAGGGCCATTCACAATGGCTGCGCTGTACATCATCGCTAGGAGACTGAGGATCAGAGCTGCTGCCCAGGGAAGGAGACGCCAGGAGAGGATATTCAGGGCCCGCATCACCTTGTTCCAGCAAACAGAGGAGGAATGTCCATGAAAAGTACAGGCTGCACCCAGACAGCATCCTAGAACTCATTGAGGAGCTAAAGCCCATGCTGGAGCACCCCACACGCAGGACATGCACCATCCCCACCCATGTGCAGGTCCTGTGCTCACTGCAACTGCTGGCGTCTGGGAGTTTTCAGGGGGTGATAGCAGCAGCAGGAGGGGTGACACAGAGTAGCCTGTCACGCCTTCTTCACAGGTTCCTGGATGCCATGATGCAGAGGATGCATCACCACATCCATTTCCCTAATACGCAGCAGGCACTCGACCAAACCAAGCAGGGGTTCTATCAGATAGCCCAATTCCCCCATGTAATTGGCTGCATTGATGGGACCCACGTCGCCCTGTCCCCCCCATCCCAGACAGAATATGTGTACAGGAACAGGAAGTCCTATCATTCCCTGAATATCCAGGTAGTCTGTGATGCCACCCATGTCATCACGGACATAGTGGCAAAGTATCCTGGTAGCACCCATGATGCCTTCATGTTCCGCCACAGTGGGCTACACCGTCGCCTCTTGACTGGGGAATTGGTGAGGGCTACTTGCTAGGTAAATACATGGCTCATATTCATACATACAGTGAAGCTCCTGATTGGGATGACAGTGTGTAACCCATTTATTTTGCACCCTGCAGGGGACAGCGCGTATGCAGTGAGGGATTTCATCTTGACGCCCTACCTGAATCCAGCCACTGCTGCGGAGCGCCGCTACAACAATGCCCACAAGTCGACCCGCAGTGTGATAGAAAGGACTTTTGGCATCCTAAAGAGCCGATTTAGGTGCCTACACAAGAGCGGAGGTGCCCTCCAGTACAGCCCACAGACCTGCTGCAAGGTAGTGGTCGCATGTGCAATGCTCCACAACATAGCAACCAGTAAGGGCACCCCAGTGGAGCTGAGCGGATCAGAGTCCTCTGATGATGAGGGACCAGCTCCTCGTGCAGGACCAGCATGTGGTGTCGGGGTGGCTGTCGGACGCCAGAGGCGGGAGGAGATCACGCGCAACTATTTCTAGGTGAGGAATAATGGCACAATGCAATGTATTGGTGCACAACTGTGTTTTTATTCCTTGAATAGCAGGAATATATCTGGCACACAGCCTGACGCACACCTAATGTGTGTCACACATATTTGCAAATGTTGAAGTCACAGAGCAAGGATGTCCAACACACTCCAGTCCCCAGCAATGTGTTACCTGACTCATTGCCATGCTTCCCTGATGCCACCTCATCTCCTGCGGGCACGGCCTGTTGCACCGCGCTGTGGGTGCACAATGCTCTCCCCCGGGTCATCCTGTGTTCTCCCCTGCCTCCCGCTTCTCCGTCTGGTCTCAGGGGGTGGTGGGGTCATGCTGCTCCTGCTCGACTGGTCCTCACTCTCCCCTGTGCCCAGGGGTCTTATCCCACCTGTGCCAGCCGCCTGCATCAGTTCCACGGCATGTGTCACCTGCACCAAGATCTTGGCCACATCCTGGCTGTTATGTGCCATTTCTACCTGCATGCCCACACACCGACGTGACAGCAGGGACGTGACGGTGCGCAGGCGGTTGACCGCCTTGCTGTATGTGTCCATGCAGGCGTTGGCTCTCCTCTGCACGGCACACAGTTCGCGTATAGCACCGGTCATTTCCCTGAACCCATCCCTCATGTCGCTCATATGATGGTTTAAAGAGGCGAACTGGCGCTGCATTGACCGCATTGATCTTGCTTGCAGGCGCTGCACCCTCAGCATGGTGCCCTCCAGCCTGGCGAACACGGACTGCTGATCCTCAGCACCAGCACTGGTGGACGCCCTTGACCTGCGCCTGTTCCCCCCTCCTTCCCTCTGGGGGTCAGGGGACTGTTGCCTGCGACGGACTGAATGGTGGGCCAGGACTGGCTGGGATTCCTCTCCGCTGTCGTCTTGGTCTGCCTCCATCTGTGGTAGTGGTGGCACGGTGTGGCGCTTTCTGCGTGCTACAGGGATCTCAGGGGTCTGTGCCTCCTGCTCCTCATCCCCTGCCTGCTCATCGATGTCGTCTGCCTCCTCAGCCCCTGCACTGCCCTCCTGCCTTTCCGGTGGTGCTGTGGAGACAGGAGCACAGACATTTGTTTTGGTGTCCTGCAACTCCTTTTGTGAGAGAATAAATCTACATCTTATTTGCATCACCTGCGTACCCTCTGCCTGATTTTACCCTTCCCTAACTCACTGGCATTGTTACTACCTTGCTGTGTCTCATTGCAACACTGTTTGGTGCACGTGACTACATCTCCCATGATGCATTTCAGGGTGTACACAACAACATGTACTGGAGTTGCACAACTGTTTTGCTACTGGGGGGTCCTGACTGTGTGGGTGCTATTGGTGGAGTGGCAGGGGACAGATGGCATGCATCTTACCTTGTCTGGTGGGGGGTGGGTCGGAGCTGTCCAGGTCAGCCACTCCACTGACGCTCTCGGGTTGCAAGGTGGACTCCACCAACTGCTCATGGGGCGTGGAGTCTGTTGCAGTGGATGTTCCGCCACCGGTCTTCTTCGACTGAGCCAACCTGGTTGCCACCTTTTCTTTTGATCTTTGGCGCATATCGTACCACCGCTTGCGCAGATCCTCCACTGTGCGGTGGGTTACGCCAATGGCATTCACCTTTTCCTGTATGGAATCCCAGATCTTCCGCTTCCTTGCCTCAGGCACACGCAGGGACTTTTTGCCAAAGAGGAGCTCATGGCTGACTACCATCTCCTCTATAAGGACTTCCTGCTCCCTCTCACTGAACTTTGGTTTTCTCTTCCTTCTGGCATCCTCCTTCTCCTTCTCCTTCTCCTGGGGATTCATTTCACCTCCCTGGATGGCAGTGCTGTGCTCCTTCACTCTCCTCCCAGCCTCTGACTGAGCTTCTGGCAGGCAGGTGCAGCTGTGCAGTCACACTTCCTGGTTGTGATGTCATCAGGCTGCACCTGAATGGCAGAATCCCGATTTTGCGATTCCTTATTTGCGAATTCGCAATTAAGGAATCGCAATGTGGGGGTTCGCAGTTGAATCTGCGAATTTTAGCGATTCACATTGGAATTGCGATTTGTTTCATACATCCGATTTAGCGATTCTCAAATAGCGATTAGCAAAAAATCGCTATTTGAGAAATCGCAAAACTTGGGAATGATACATATGGCCCACAGTTCCTCTGGCACACATAAACCAATTCAGCCTGACTCAGGCTAGGTTCACCACAGGAGGTGGAGATAGCTTTGTGGAAGGCAGCCACAGTCCATTCAGGTGCAAGTGTCAACTCCTCCCACTACTCTAAATGCAGTCAGGTCTATTCTGCCTGGCTATGAGTCACCCAGGAAAGGCAGAACACCCTCAATCCCCCTGGTGTCTGTCTAGTGTGAATGCACATCCCCTGCTCCTGTCACTCTAAACTCAGACAGGAAATACACAAAAGACAGAAGCACACAGGATGGTAAGACAAGAAAATACCCACTTTCTAAAAGTGGTCTTTTCAAACACATAATATAAAAATCATCTTTACTATAAGATGTATTTTTAAATCCTGAGTTCAGGCATACTAAACTCCATCTTGTTATCAGCTCCCACTGGCAAGCTACCTTGGTAAAGTGTTACCAAGCAGCTCCCATGTTAACCTATGGGAGAGATAGCCTTTCAACTGTAAAAAAGAAACACACAGTAATTCACTATTAGGACATGCAAAAATACACCACTACATGTCCTACCTTTTAAATACACAGCACCCTGCCCATGGGCCTACCTTAGGGGTGACTTAGATATAAAAAAAGGGAAGGGCCTGGCAAGTGGGTGCACGTGCCAGGTCGACTTGGCAGTTCAAAACTGCGTGCAGACACTGCAGGGGCAGGTCTGAGACACATTTGAAAAGCTACTTGTGTATATGGCACAATCAGTGCTGCAGGCCCACTAGTAGCATTTGATTTACAGGCCCTGGGCACACATGTGCACATTACTAGGGACTTAGTAGTAAATCAAATAAGCCAATCATTGAAACACCAATCCATAAACACAATTTACATGGAGAGCAAATGCACTTTAGCACTGAATAGCAGTGGTAAAGTGCCCAGAGTCCTAACACCAACAACAACAAGGTAAAAAACAGGAGGCCAAAAACCAAAACGTCTGGTGGTGAACTTGCTGCAAAAGCCAAGTCTAACACCCCACAAAGCCTCCACACCAATCGATGTCCTGAGGAGAATTTAAAAGGTCAAGAGGTCGAAACGCATCAACATCGAGAAGAGCAAAAAAATCAAATTGAAAAACACTAAAATACCTACTAAAGGGTCACACTTTGCAAAGTGAGGGTGGCGCGTAGTCAACTGTTATCCATCCCTTCGTCATTGAACATTGATAGTGGGCTTCGCAAGTAACACTATAGTTCCCCCGCAGTGACTGCTTTTGAAAAATAGACTGGCTGTTCTGAATCCCATCTGTATTGAAAATAAAAATACCATGTATTTTAAACTCACATACGCACACTTGTTCACTTTGGTGTTATGCACTCGCCATGCTTTGCACATGTTTGCGCACATTGTCTGCTATATGGCAAAAGATGTCATTCATTTACAATGTGCTCCGATCTATTGTCTGACAAAGTGATAAAAATTGAATCATTGAAAAAGTAAGAAAGTACCTGTACAATTTATTTGTAGTCGACAGCTTATTCAGGTGTAACATTTTCACAGAAGTATTTTATTGACAGCTATAGGGGCACCCCCTCCCTATACAAAGTTTTTGGAGCACATCACTCCCATACTTGTTCAGGGATTGTCCTATTTCTTTTTGGTGCCCCTAAAAATTTATATGTTTGACATGCTATTATCATTAACAAAAGATAAATGTACCATTCACTGTTATTAACGTACAACCTTGGCAAAGTCTTTGTTAACGAAACACATGCTGGCTGTTTCCGATGTGACATATGCATTACGCTTTATGCTGACTTATGGAAAGCTAGAATTATTAAATACACTAGAAAAACCTTATCATGTGTGCATGGATATTTAGTTACTGTGCTACATTACTGGTGCTCTCATATGCCTGTTATATAAATGTAGACGTTTTACTATTGCACTTTTTATGTTTGTAATTGAAATACACCTAAAAGGAAATTTTTTAACATAACTTTAATAAGTCTACATTTTTGACCACTACATTTTTTTAAAACTTTTTTTGACACAGCTTTCAAATCATAGTATTAATGACTTGTAATAATATTATCACCAGTTGTTTAATACACTTCAAAATGTTAAGTATGAGGCTGTCAGCATTATACAAACACCTAAGTAACATTAAGTCTTAAACCTCATGTATCTACATAAACAAACTGTTCCTGTTTACGAAACACAAGAATTAGTGAAATAAAGACATGTTCCTCGTGGTTGCACAAAAAGGATACAGAGTCCTGGTGCTGTACAGTGCGAGTGTATTTTCCACTGTACCTCTGCCAGAACTGAGGATCACTTTGTAATCGTACCCAGCCATTACCAGGATCACTGCCCACCATCCAGTGTCTCGACTTCTTGAGCCTCACTAGCACCTAAAGGAACAAAATAAGTCAAATTACACCCATTAGACAAAAGGAAAATTCACAGACCTAGTGAGTCAACATCAACTGGAAAAGGAGGACACAGTTGGGAGACAAGATGCCCATTAAATAAAATAATTTATCTTGTGGAATATTAAAAGAAAGGAGAGACACTACTAAGTAAGGAAATGAGGAGTTACACCCCAAGACCAGCATTTCACCTTTCTCTCTATTGCTAATCAAAGGAGGACTCTATGCTTTACCAAATTTACACAGGGGATCTCAACTTGGATTTCAATGTAAACTATTTTATTTATATATATGAGGTGACGTCTCCATAGAGTGGTAGCAACAATAGCTGAGGCCATACAAAAGCTTTGCCGGTGATAAGCCAAAGCTTGCACACCAGAAGCATTTTCGTGTAAGTGGAAACATTTTTTTAGAATGTATTAAGTGCTGGAAAAGTCTGACTAGAAGTGTGGCTGTGCAGAATTAAAGTGCTATCACTGCCTCATTAAAAGTACAACTGCCCTTTTAAAAGGGGCTGGTATTGTCTTGCTAAAGGTAAAGCAGAACAGCCGAGAAGAGCTGCTACTGTACACTACAAGTATAGCACAACGCTGCGAAGTGCTGGTACAGTCCGTTACTACCGGCCTCATTTACAAAGGGTCCATTTTTGAAAGGCAGAAAGTTGCTACAGTAGCACTAGTCATATATTTGGAACACATGTTCAACTTCTACCACTTTCATGAAATTCACAAAAAGCCCTAGGAGTAGTGATAGAGATTAAAACCAGTAGGAGTTTTCCAGGGCTGGGCAGTCGCTTATATGTGTAAAGAGGTGGAAACATCCTCAGGAAGAAACTGACCAAAAATGGAACTATTTTGTTTCCTCATGAGGAAAATATTTCCCACATCAAGTAATCCTTACTCCCTACCTGAATTAAATAAGAAATAAGCAAAGACCTACCTTTGACTAAAGTAAAGTATGTTTGCGCACAGCTCCAGGAAGTTACACCACCTTCAAGGGGAGTTGAACTACCTTCAAGGGCGATGTAAACACCAACAAACCTACACGTTTGTGGGTCTTCACCAAATGTTAAAAGTATGGCAAATGTGTTGAGCTGTGCCTGCACTAATGTATTGGTGCCATAAAATGTTCCTCAAGTGCATTTTACCTAGGCAACCTAGCTGACAGTGTTCTAAGGCATTCTTAATGACACACAAAACCAGTGAAAACTGAGCACTAATGACAGAAAAAGCAAACTTTGCAAGCGCACGTACAGATAAGTGGGAATCAGGTATTGTTGTCAAGAAAACAAGGAAGTGTGCTTCAAAGTTACTAACAGACTAGAATTGGACAATGCTATAAAGAGACACGTGCTACTGGTGTAGGCACAGAGAAGCAGTTTAGTTAGAGGGCAGGCGTGACATTGTCTAGGTGTAATCACTCACAGTTAGGTGGGTCTGGGTCCTGTCTTTTTTAAATTCCTTGATGAGGAAGGGTAAATCAAGTCAGCAGAGGTAGAATTGGTGGGTTGAAGGGAAATAGGTGAAAGGAGGCAAGACTACACGTCAGGGGTAGGCTTTATGTACATGAGACCTGCCCCATTATTATTATTAAAGTTTTATAATGTGCGCAGCTACCCCAAAGGGGTTTCCCTGTGCAGTGAAAACAGGAGGGGTACGTAGGAGCATTAGATTAAAAAAGGCAAGTTTTCAGGTCTTTACGGAAAGCAAGCAATGATGTACAATTTCTCAAACGCTCTGGGAGGGAATTCCATAGTTTCGGGCCTAAATAAGCAAAGGAACGCCCATTCATACAAACCAAACAGAACCTAAGCACAGTGAACAAGGCTCAGTTTAGAGATCTCAAAGGTCGATTGGGCGTATAAGGCACCACCAAATACTGAATGTAGCACGGCCCTAATCCAGCTTTAGTCTTAAAAATGTAGCATAAAGCTTGCACTTAGAAATCGTGAGCCAATGCAACTCATGGAGAAGATGGGAGACTGAGGCAAATTTTGGAAGCTGGTACAGAAACTTGGCAGCAGTGTTCTGCACTATCTGCAGCTGACAAATAGTTGCTGTATCGGTTCACAGGTACAACACACTGCCATAATCTAATCTAGATAAGATTAGGGCCTGAATCACAGTCCTTTGGGCTAGTGCAAGGATCATCCAGATCTTTTTCAACCAATTGAGCACTGCAAAACAAGTGACAGTCACCTTGGCCACCTAAGGCTTCATAGATAGTTTATCACCCAAAAGAAAGCCCAGATTTTTAATCTGCAGCGATGGAATAGGTAGAGCCCCTAAAGATTCCGGCCAATGTTGTAGGCCCCAAAGAGATGAGTTGTTGCCCAGAATCATGACCTCAGTTTTATCACCATTGAGCTTGAGCGAGTTTTTATACATCAATAAGGAGATACGACTCAAGCCCAGGCTAAGATCCGAAAGTCCGTGATTCTGTGCAGATGACAAAGTAAAGATGATCTGTGTGTCATCTGCATAAAAAAGGGTCAAGCCACAACTCTCCACTACATCTCCCAAAGGGCGGACGTAAATGTTGAACAATATAGGGCTCAACACTGAGCCCTGAGGGACTCCTAAGGTTCAAGCTTGTGGCTCAGACCTGGCACTGGATGAAAAGACTTGAAACAAACAATCTTTTAGAAAGGATATACGCTAAGCCAGAGCTGAGCCTTCAAGGCCAAGTGACCACAATCTTTCCACCAGGATGGAGTGAGAGACAGTGTCAAAGGCCATGCTAAAGTCTAATAAAAAAAAGTGTTGCCCTTACGTTCTCATCCAGGCGCTGCCTCTGTTGCAAAGTTACACCCAAGAGGGCGGATTCAGTGCTGTGTCAAGCCCTAAACCCCGACTGCAAGGAATGAAGAACAGTAAAGCAGAATGTAACTATTGGTATCAGTGACTGAGACTTTGGGACTTGACCAGTCAGAAGGGATCACCGGTTGTGAATAAAAATCCTCCATTATCAGGTGGGAATCCAGAACTGATACTTACCTCCCGCCAGAGGATCTTTAAAGATCAGTTCATTTCTTCTATACTTTGCTTTCCACTATGCCAGATTTCAATAACCGGTGGTAAAGGGAGAAAGCAAGAAATATAGTGTGTATATTGATTGGCAGTTTACAGCGCATTATTGAGGGGCGTGGTGGCATCATTACTTTATCAGTGCTGCCTTTGGCTAGAAAACATGGCCCACCCCAGAAAAGGTGGCCAACTGCCATTAACATACCGCTGCTACCCCAGAAGAAACCGTCCCAAAAGTCATTGCAATTTTAGACTTGTATAATGTTTTTAGAAGTCGTTTGTCGAGAGCTTAAAATAACATTTCTTTAAAATTTGGCGGTTTTTAGGTGGGAGGAGCCATCCTAAAGCCTGCATCCAAAAAATGAATTTGCTGAGCATAGTTGTAGCATTTGGTAAATGCAGGATCTTTTCCAGTCAATCATCAAATGTTTTTTTAGGGTGGAGGCTTGATTGCACAGTTTGTGTGTAGAAGTGGTATGCTCCTTTTTAGGTCGAGCCTCGAGTAGCGCGCAAGCGCTGCTTAGAGGCGAAGACTTATTGTAAGTGAGTTTTCAAAGCAGTCCAAGAAACGCTCGTGCGTCGTGGCTGGCCTTTTTGAGATGGGTACGCGCGGCAAACATGTGTTTCCAATTATCGTGCCCAGACGCGGGCGCGATAAGTGGAAACACATGTCTGCCGCGCGTACTCATCCAAAGGCCAGCCACGACGCACGAGCGTTTTGGGACTGCTTTGCAGGCTGCCGCGCTCGCTCGCCCCCGCTCCTCCGTGCTTGTTTTGTTAACTTTAGATTGGTACAAGAGATGTTATCATCTTTAATTGGTGCAGTTCGAGGGGAGGCGGCAATGAATTAGCCACGGCCTTATATGTGTGAAGACTTATTGTAAGTGAGTTTTCAAAGCAGTCCAAGAAACGCTCGTGCGTCGTGGCTGGCCTTTTTGAGATGGGTACGCGCGGCAAACATGTGTTTCCAATTATCGTGCCCAGACGCGGGCGCGATAAGTGGAAACACATGTCTGCCGCGCGTACTCATCCAAAGGC
The DNA here is from genome assembly GCA_963921515.1 of Calotriton arnoldi. Taxonomy (NCBI): domain Eukaryota; kingdom Metazoa; phylum Chordata; class Amphibia; order Caudata; family Salamandridae; genus Calotriton; species Calotriton arnoldi. The sequence goes on along the minus strand of CAWUFW010001449.1, from coordinate 2,597,511 downwards.
CAGCCACGACGCACGAGCGTTTTGGGACTGCTTTGCAGGCTGCCGCGCTCGCTCGCCCCCGCTCCTCCGTGCTTGTTTTGTTAACTTTAGATTGGTACAAGAGATGTTATCATCTTTAATTGGTGCAGTTCGAGGGGAGGCGGCAATGAATTAGCCACGGCCTTATATGTGTGTGCTCAGTGGCGGTCAGCCTTAACTGATTGGGAGCAGAGCCAATGCTGACTCACTCACTCCCCTGATGCACACACTGTGCGTGGTGAAGCCTCAGTGGTGACTCATTGTCTGCTGATAGGTGAATGGAGCCCTGAAGGCATATAAAAATACAAGAACAGACATAACATAAAAGGGCATAAAAGAGTATCAAAAGAACCACAGCTCTCAAATTTTGAGAATTCTAAGGAGTGAAAACTAATAAACATATTTCATAACTTCACAGGAGCATAGGAAGTGGCGTCACCCTCACGTTTACATCAGTGACAACACCAAAAATTACTTCGATGAAAGGACAATGTAATTAAAATAAATATCAAATGAGAAAAATTACACCACAACCTCATTAAAGTGGACTACCGGCTTGTAGAAATAGTGGAGCAGATCTGTGATGTGTCCAAAGCGGTCGTACTATGAAGCGCTCTATAGGCGAGCTCCCATGAGCGGTTTCGCCCGAAGCACAGGTGTGAAAAGCCCCCAGGTGGTGGATTTAACCAAATTCTACATATATGAGTCTCTCAGGGAAAGTACGTTTTTAGTTGTTGCTTGCGGTTCTTCTTACCTCGCCTCAGGCTTCTGTAATGCTGCACGGGCTGCTTTGGATGCGCATATATTCAAACTACTGTGACGACCTTAGCATTAGAAACAAATCGTTGGCAGTTGAGCACAGCATTGTAGAACAGAAGGCACGCTTAGCGCTTAAACAAGATAACAGGAACACGCTGTTACTGTGGACAGGGGCTTGAATCAATCAATCACCGAACAACGCGCAGTCTTTTTGCTTTTCCGCCTCCTCTAGTTAAGAAATGCACAATTTGGCACGAGGCGCTCGATGTACTAAGGTTCTTTCAGGAGTGTATTGTGCGCGCGCTCTGCCGCTCTCCGCCCACAGCCTCTCTGCTGCCCTGGGTCGGTAGTTACAGCTGATTGAATTGTTTTGGAAGCGCGGCGGCGCTTCTGTAAGGAGGGGAGTGTTTGGAAGCCTCCAGCCGTGCACATACTGTACTTTGGAGCCGATGCCATACAAAACAAATAGCTCAGTGGCCACGGCTTTGTGTCTCCTCCTATCTTGGTCCTCGCGCTTATTATTTATTTATTGCTTATGCAGTTAACGCCTCAGTTAGTTTGTCGAACGAACGTTTTTGTTCCATGAAAATTAATTTGGTCCCGACAGCATAAGAACAGTTAAGAGGTGGCAGTATTTCTTTTTTTTTTTTTTTAGTGGATGATATTTTGGGGGGGGTTGGGGGTTGTGGAAGAGGCGTGGAACGTATGAGGCGAACAATGAAATATATACTTTAGATGCATAGTAGTTTCTTTGCCCCTTTGCAACTAGCACAGGGTTTTCCCACGTCATCACACCTGCAAATGAGATATGTGACCCTTGTTCCCATGCACACTTTCCTTATTATATTTTGTGTGCAATACCAAGGTATGGAAGAGCACCTTCACGAATACGAAAGCAAACATCGGCAGAGCCAGTGGCTTTAATCTTCCAAAGCAAGTGATCACATGCATTCACAATTTTCATGCATGCATTCAGGGCTTTAAGTGGGATGAAAAAACTGAGGGTTTGTCTCTCAAAGGGGCGTGGCCTATGTAATTTAGGGCATGGCTTAAAAACACCTAAGCTAAAAACCTGTACTTAGCAGTGTGCTGCCCGACTGGTATTTTGCTGTTTCTGTTATTGCATCCAGATATATAATACAGCAAGTAACATTATACATACAACAAGCCAGTACTATTGGCTTTGCCAATGTTTATTTGTTGCATAAGCTAAATAAACAACAACTGTGGCTTCGTTGTATATAATACTGAAAATGCTTCAGTTCTGAAATGATGAGACTATGAAAGTACTAAAACCTGTCTCTTCGAAGTTACATCAAAGGCAATGAAGGGTGGTACTGCTGCAGAGTTAAGATTTTTTTTTCACACTGAGGGCAAAAATGGAGAGCCCTATAGGGACCCGTCTCAGTACCTGCTTTTTAAAACTACTGGTGCTGAGCACCGGCAGGACCCGGCCCACTTAAAGCCCTGCATGCATTCCAACAGGAGCCTGAAAGGAGGAATGCTATACCAAATAGTCAACAGCATGAGGAGAGAGAGTAATTCTCCTTTGGGTGGGGCCAAAAACCCACTCTAGATATATTTTAAAGGATTGTTAACAACGTATCTTTCGAATGGATGCGAGGTCAAGACAGACTTCAAATGAAGCCACCTCCACTGAGGCACAAGTGAGTTCACTGTCTAAGGCTGTCCAATTGGTAGGATGTATTTTGCTCTTGGTACTGAAATGAAGCACAAAGAAGCCTCCAGAACTTTAAGAAGGATTGGCATAGCCTATAGGTCTCGCCTTTGGGACCTTATAAGTGTTTAGCCATGCAACAGTTGATGTTGTTGCACCAAGGATATTGTGCTGGATAACTAAACACTTATACGGTCCCAAAGGCGAGACCTATTGGCTATGCCAATGCTTGTTTGATCAACTCTCTCTCTTATGATACAGTTTCTTTTGCCTGGAAACTATTGCTCCAAAGTTTTGAAGGATGGCCTTTCCATTTGCGCATATGCCAAACCTCATGTTATCATGTTTCACATGGTGAAAAACACTTATGCAGGATCGTCAAAAATAATAAACTGTTATGCCATTTAAGATACCCCCATCTTGTCTGCATGGCTAGCTTAGTAATAATTTCTATTGTACCAAATTGGATGAGCGATCTAAAATGCAAGTGTGAGCAGGAAGGGAGGTAAACAGTTACAAGTACATGTAGAGAAGACTTAAAGCAAGTTGGCACAGGAAACAAGCCTATAATTTCAAGTAAGAACATCAAGGTGACTACATCACCGTTATATGCCTCGTCTCTGTCATTTACCTTCTCTGCTGGAATTGGATGGTTTTGATCCTCATTCGTAGGACATCGAGGTGAAGAAGTGAGGATAGTTCTGTTGATATTGAATAAAAGAGAAAGTACATTTCCAAAGACTTTTTATCAGAAATGTTTACCCATATTAAAGAAAATATAGGTTTCTCGCCTATGGAGAAACCTGGCACCTCGGATGACTCCCTCTTGAAGCAGTTTCAAAGATATATGCATGTTAGATTGTCTAGCTACCAGTCGGTGATGGAAGTGGTAAAACAGGAATGGAAATATCCTGACAAAATAATGCTTCCAAGATTTATGGCTAAATTGTAACCTCTAGAAAATATGAAGAGTATTTCACTGGATAATATTCATGTGGATTCTGTGGTGGCCAATCTGGTGGGCCGTTCTTCCATGGCAGAGGAGAATATACTTAGAGAACCTGCTGATAAGAAAATTGACCCAGCACTCAAAAAAGGTATTCTCAGGATCTCACGTGGCAATGAGAGCTAGGATTTATGGTGCCTACGTATTCAAAGATATCAAAGACAGAGCAAAGTGTTTGCCTTTGTCAGAGGACATGGAACAGCAAATAGAGTCCCTTTCAGCCATCTTGTTTGATGTGGTGAAGTATGCGGCTCTGGCAACTGGGACGTCTATAGCTGCTACACAGTATTTATCCCTCAAAGACTGGAACATCGATACAGCTCAGACAGCAGCAGCCTTGAAGATTCCATTTGAAGGCACTAGACTCTTTGGGGCTGAATTGAGGATAAACTTCATTTTTTTCAAAAGAGAGTAAGCACTTGTCTTTTCAACAACAACCTGCAAGAGCTTCGTGGTCATCAAATTCCAAGTATTCATTTCATCAACCTTCAGGAAGAAGACGCAATGTTAAGACCATCCTTCGAGGTTCTGAAGTAAGCCCTCCTCTGTCAAGTTTTATAAGAAGCAAAAACAGGAGGTAGGTAGTAAAAATCAGTGCTCCTATGATGAGAGAATGGATTCTCTTTTAGAGGTCGAATTCATCAATAAGCTTCAGTTTGGCAAAGAATCAACGACTAACCTTTGCATACCAGACGTGTTCAGAGCTCTCCTGAACTCAGTTTCTGCTCTTCTGATGGAAGGAGCAATTGTTCAGGTACCCAAGGAAGAGAGGGGCTTAGGATTTTAATAGTTTTTCTAGTCCTGAAAGCATCTGGGGATTATTGTCTGGTAATCGATTTGAAGAACGTCAACACTTTCATACAGAACATTCAATTCAAGATGAAGACCTTACAGAGCATTTTTTGGTTAATTCTCTCAATCATTTCCTCTTAACTTTGGTACTCAAGGATGCTATTCTGCGCATTCCCAATGCAGAATGCCACAAAAAGTTCCTTAGGTTCTCTGTAGGAAATCAACAATGTCAGTTCTGTCTTTGGTCTCAAGTCTGCTACAAGGGTTTGCAGAAAAATTATGGCTCCGGTTGAGGCTTATCTGCTTTTCTAGGGAATAGCAGTGTGTCCTTACCTCAACAACTGATTACTTCATGCTCCATCAGTGGAAAAAACGTTTCCGATTTGGGATCCCATAAAAATGATCATCACAGGTTGGGGATCTTCTCCTGAACATTCCAAAATGTCAACCTTCCAAGGACCCAATCTTTATCAGGCCACATTTCAGAACTGACCTAGGGAAGGTCTCTTTCTCAGAGAAGAGGACTGTACGCCTCCAATTGTTACTTTTCAAACTGCTGTCCATCCAATAGACTCCAGCCAGACTGGTGTTAGAGGTTTAGGGTCATATGACAGCATGTGTTCACACAGTCCAGTGGCAGGGATTCATCTACGCCCTCTTCTGTGGTATCTCAGCAGATTCTGGATATAGATAGTCCAGTCCTTGTACAAGTTGGGGCTGCTTTTTCCAGAAATCAGGGAGGACATGATGTGGTGGCTGAAGATGGGGAATCTATCCAAAGTAGTAAAGATGCAAGAGGATCCTCCAGTGGTTTTAACAATGGATGCCAGTCGCCTTGGCTGTGGAGCTTCTTTTAGCAACAAGAATTGTCAGTTCTGATGGTCAATTTTAGAGAGCCAGAAATCATCAAACTGGATAGGATTTATGTCCATCATCAGAGCTTTGAAATTTTTTCTGAGCCTTGTACTTCAGAAAAATACTCTGGTCAAAACAGACAACACAGTTTCAGTTTCATACATCAATCATCATGGGTGTACTTAGTCCCAGGGACTGAATTTAGAGTGTTTCAAACAGGTTCTTGGGTAGAGAAGAAGTTATCGAATCATGCAGCAGCAGTCCATATCAGAGGAACGGACATTGTAACAACGGTTACTTTGAGCAGGAAGTTCCCTTCATCACAGGAACTTTTGTTATACAGAATGCATTTCAGGAGACTATGGAAGAGGTTTGGCAATTCATCCATAATTTGTCTGTGACAAAGCACAGTGCTCTCCATCGCAGGATTTGTTCCAGATTCCCAAAGAAGGGACCTTTGGGAAGAGATGAACTTGTGATTAAGTGGTCTAAGAGCCTTCTTTAAGCCTTTCCTCAAATTTACCTTATCCAGAAGGTTCCCTTCAAACTGTAGGAGAAGAAAGCAGAGCTGATAATGCTGGTTCCCTTGTGGCCACAGAGATCATGATTCCCTCTGCTAAAGACTCTGGCAGCGCTCCCTTCTTGGGTACTTTGTCCCCATCCCCACTCAAGCTGTGTGCTCTGTCTCATGCTCTCAACCTCACATTATTGATTTGGAAGTTGAAAGGTTGAACTTGTTAGCCAAGGGACTTTCTCCTAAATTGGTGGAGGTCATTAAGGGCTCATAAAGATCCCTCACCCTAAAAATGCTACTCTGGGCACTGGGGGTATTTTGGAAAATGGTGTTCTGGTCACAATGTTTCTTCTCCATCTTGTGTTTTCTCTTCAGTCTTGTAATTTTTCCTGGATGGGTTTCATTTTAATCTTTCCCTTTCAACCCTGAATCCTGAGTGGTTTACTATTGAGGCTTTTAAGGAGTTTTCTGGATGTAGATAGTAGGTAGATTCTGATCTCTACGTTGTTTAACAGCTTTACTGTTGTTAAATCTGTATTAAGTTGTATCTCTTCTGCTTAGGACGTTCCTAGTGTTAAAAGCTTTACAGTTTAATACTGTTGAGCCAATGGAAAAGGTGGATTTATAATTTATATCTTTCAAGTTCTGTTGGAAAATACTTCTTTATGTAGGATTGAAGAATTAAGTGCTTTGAAGAATCTACTTCCTTTTATCAGATTTTTGGAGGATGGCATGATTCTTAAATCTGATCCTATTTTTATTCCTAATGTTAATTCTTTCGTTTTTCACAGAATTTAGGAGATTATAATTCCTTCTTTTTATTCTTCTCCTATTGCTGAAGAGAAAATGTTGAGTGCTTTGGATGTTAAAGTAGCATTCTCAATTTATATTGACAGGTCTCAGCATTACAAATAAAAACAAACACTTATTTGGCCATATCCTAGGCTGAGATACAGGTAGCATCTATTCGTGAAATTTGCAGAGCCCAAACATGGTCAGAGTATGCTTTTGTCAAACTTGCAATCGAATTTAGGTACAGGTGTTCCTCAAATCCGCATTATGATAATTAATTTTCCACTATTGTTGGTTATGTTCTTATATATGAGATTCCTCAGAATCTTTGTTCTTTAACTGTCAAAGGATTATAGCTTTGGTACACCTCATTAAATAATGAACGGAAAGAAGAATGTAGGGGTAAAGGTCTGGCTACTTACCAGTAATCTTCAATACCCTTAGTCCATTTGGGCCTCGTCAGTGTCAATACATCCCATCCACTCATCCTCCTTTCAATCTTTTGACAGAGCTCAGATAGATATAGGAGGAGCCTGGAATTACCAGCAACTTTATGTACCTATTATGGATAGGTGACACTTGCATTTTAGGATCCTCCTACTTTGTGCCTGTATCGAGGTGGTAACCACCTGATTAGTAATAACTGTGAAGATGACAAGATGAACTAAGGGTAATGAAGATTATCAGTAAGTAACTGGGCCATTACTACTCTTAGGGTTATCTGACCACAATTTTACAGTGGAGCTTATTGGGTACACAAGATCTCTTCAACAGGTGCCTTAACCTCATAAGAAATTTCCATTTCTAACACTGACCACTCTGGTGTTGGGAGAAGGACACCAGGACCCGGCAGCAGACAGTGGTCCTGGGCAGTGGACTCCACCTTCTGCAACCATAGGTGGCTAGAATGGTGAGGACAGGAACAGGCAGCCTTGGGAAAGGCAGGGATGAGAAATTATCACCAGAGCAAATTCTGGTAATGCCAAGCAATGTGTAATTAGGCAGGGAGAACAGAGCATGCTTACAAACACATGGTAGTCTTAGTGCTCGTTTAGTCAATGCCCAGCACTTGCAGGAGGATGCAACAACGGTGGGATTAGATTGTTGGCCCATTGAGAGAACAACATGATAAAAAAATTAAGCTAAATTTGACTGCGGTGAAGCATACAAAAGGAAAGAGATGACAAAGATATCACCACCAGATATCATGGCAATGATAGTCAAGGGAAAGTGAAGGTAGGATAAAGTACACTAGGAGGCCAAATGTTGTCCAGACACAAGGGCTACCCCAGAGAATGTGGAAAACAAAGAGAACGGAGGTGGAAGAATGCAAGGATGAGACCCATGAGTCCATAGACTAGGACACAACAGCCAGGAAAGCATGTCTGGAAAATACATCCAAATGGGAATTCAAGCAGCAGTTCATTCCCGAAATAGCACAGGCAACAGGGCAGCTAAGAAGAAAGATGAGCAAACAAGATAAAGCATTGCTAATAAAACTTTGGTGACTAGCAAGGGCTGCACTTTTGCCAAAAAGAATGAAAAGAATCTCAGGCGGTGAAGTGTGCACACAAACACAAGTAAAATAGTTCAGACTAGCACACCAGCAAATCATGGGGCTGAGTGGTGACCAGTCAACAATGATCAGCCTCACAGGAATATAACACAGGCAAAACATCGAGCAATAATAAAACAATGCAGATCAAACCAAAAATACTGGTTGTCCGCATCTCTACCGTACAGAGAAAAGAGGTGAAAGGAGATTCAGTCTGTCAAACCGAGATGCATAGTGCAAGCAGCATTCTTGTGCAGAAGGGTACCTGGAGACTATGGAACTGACAGAACACTGCATTGCAGAATGCTGCCATAGTGGAACAACCAGCCATGGAAATCAGTTGGCATCAAACGCAGACTTGAACACCACACCACCTGCGGAGGGTATAGCCCAGTTAGCGCAACAGCCCCAACATCTTCCAACATCAGATGCTCCTCTAACAAACCAGCATGAAGACAATCAGAAATTTCCTCCTCCGTCGGATGTAGTTGCCATATCATCTTTATCAAGTGGGGACAGGGGAGAGATGGGGTGTTGGGAGATGGACACTGGGAGCCGGCAGCAGACAGAGATTCTAGACACTGGACTCCATGTACCGCAATCATGGGTGGATAGGAAGGGGAGGACAGGAAGTCTTGTGACAGGCAGGTACAGAGAAGGATGATCTGGGACAAACTGGTGGTGTGAGATGGACACTGGGAGCCGGCAGCAGACGGAGATCCTGGACACTGGACTCCATGTACCGCAATCATGGGTGGATAGGAAGGGGAGGACAGGAAGTCTTATGACAGGCAGGTACAGAGAAGGATGATCAGGAACAAACTCTGGTGGTGTTGTGAGATGGACACTGGGAGCCGGCAGCAGACGGAGATCCTGGACACTGGACTCCATGTACCGCAATCATGGGTGGATAGGAAGGGGAGGACAGGAAGTCTTGTGACAGGCAGGTACAGAGCAGGATGATCAGGGACAAACTCTGGGCATGACTAGCAGTGTGTTATTGGGAGAATAAAACACGATAACAAACAGATGGTAGTCAAAGTGTTTTTTTAGTCACTGCTCAGCAGTTGCAGGAGGATGCAACAACTACTGGGAACAGTACACTGTGAGTCGACTCCTATATTGCCCTCATTTGGTGTGGCCTCTGGGCTGCCCTTGAGCCTGAATTATTTAAGACTAAAACTGTGCACATAAGTCTCAGCCTGCATGAGGTCCTCTAAACTTACTTTAAGTGTGTTTCTGCAGTTCTGCACTGAGCACAAGCTCTCGAGTTGCCAGGACCCTGCTGCTTAATGCTCTGGGGAACTGGCTGACAGCTCCTGCTGCTGTATTAACTCTGGCATCTTGTGCAATGGGTTGCCCCACTCAGTCAGAGAAGTATGGAGAGAGGGCAGAGCTCTGAGCTTCAGGATCTTGCCAGGTGTGGCGCTAACATTGCAGCTCGTGTGTGGGTCCTGGATACAATGCTGTGTGCTCCTTAAAGCCTCCTCTTGGAATGCTGTATGCTGCTCAGAGGGCCAAAATCTGTTTCATACTTGGTAGCTGCAGACACCCAGGTGTGGGACGAGACAGCCAGTCTGTGATGTTCTGAAGTTTCAATCTATCATCCTGTCTGGACAGGAAAGAGTATGCCCATGACGTCCTGAAATCTACTACATGTCCGAGTAGCAGAACAGAGGGTCTGAGATGGCACAAGAGAAATGTGAGAGTGGAGCCAAGCATAAATGTTAACAAGCCAGGCTCAGAGGCAACCATATCCCTTTATTTTTGCTGGCTTTAGAACTCTTTGCACTTTAAACCTCCCAACCAGTGGTAAATTGCCTGTGCACCTCCTTTAAAGATGGTTGAGTTGGCATTTTCCTAATTTGTATATTTAATTTACATTTAAGTCCCTAGAATGTAGTAAAAAATGTACCCAGTGCTTGTAAGTTAAATATCACTAGTTGAAGGCACTACCTATTGTGCTTCCCACTACAGCGAACAGTGTAATACATGGCTTCAGGCCTACTCTGTGTAGTCTGAATAGCAATGTAAATACTGCAATTCGACATATCAAAATAAACCCTTTTGACAGGTCAAATCCTCCTTTTCACATATTAAGACACCACCATGTTGCCCTTGTAGTCCAGAAGACAGGGTGCAACGAATTTAAAAATAGGACATGTAAAAATGTAATGTTAACATGGTTTTACAGTGATAGTCCCTTCAAAGCTATTTTCGCTGTGGTAGGCCCAGCTGTCCTACGTAGAAAACCAGAGTACGGATTAAAATCCTAATACTATATCTCGGAATGGGGCTAGCTAAAAAAATAAACAACAATTTTTAATAACTATTAAAAATCCAATGTAATTCGACGTCTACACTTTGCTCTCGACTCTCAACCAACTGGGTGCAATCTAGGGTGCAGAGTCATTGATATGGCGACTTCTTTAGTTGCTTTCTAAATATTACATAATACACATATATGTTTGTGATAGTTTCATAGCACAAACCTATCCGAAAAGCAGCCTAGCTCTGTACAGGGTCAAAAGCAAAGACAGTCAACAAGTGACTGGACGGGGAGCTGGGTTCTGAGAGTGGAAGGAGAACATTATTTCATCTTGATGTATTGTTCTTAAAATAGTTGTGTCTTCTGTTCTTTCCTTAACAAGAGCAGGGTTGAGGAGGTCCTGATGGACACAGGCGGCTGTTCCAGATCACTGGGAGCATAACTGGTGGAGACCGGTTATGTTTTTTTCCCCCCCACATTTCAAACAGAGGTAATGATGGTTTGTAATATAGTTAATGAAACAGATAGAGATAACATATAATTACTTGCTTAGGTATGTGATATAGTGCTCTAGACACAGGGTAAAAGAGAACGTTAAAGTATGGCATAGAGTAACAATAAACAAGCAGGTTTTAAGAAAAGAATTAAGGTCTTCAGGGAGATAGGGACATCTCTGTAGTACAGTTACAATGGGTGGGTCCAGATAATGAAAAGAGTTTTAGGAAGTGCTGTTTGAGGTCCCTTTTAAGGCGAAGATTGCAGTGGTCTGTTAAATATGTTCCAGGAGATTTCAGATTCTTAATGCATTGCCAGAGTATGAGTGGGGAGTCCAGGGCAAACAAAGTTTGCTTCTTAATGTTATGTTTCTTCCAGAAAGCACTTATGATATTTATATTTATTCAAGAATCGCCTCCTATATGATCCATACCATTCTTATAGTTTGGGCAGAAGTCCAGGGGAAACCATTCTAGAGAGGTAAGGAAAGGTGTGACCCACTGATACTTATTTTTTTAATTCCTGCATGGAGGACTACCTTGGGGAGAAATGGGTGTGACTGGGGGGGAGCCTCGTCAGTAGCATGTCTTGCTTTGAGAAGAGAGGTTTGAAACTTAATTTCAGTTTCTTTTTTGTCACCCAGTTCTGAATTTCGTTTAATGGAGGGGCACTTAGTTTTGATATATTGCTGGGTATCATCCACATATTGTTGAAATGAGATACCATGTTTTGCTAGCACATCGCCTAGTAGTTCCACATGAAGTTTGAAGATCAGGTGTGTGATGATGGAGTTCCAGAAACGACTGACAGGAGTGCAGAAAGAATTTCGTATTTTGATGAGTTGCTTCGGTCAGAAAGATAGGATCTAAGCCCTTCTAGGATTGTTCCTCCTATTCCTATTCTTTTTCATGAGGTTTTGAGGAGGGTATCATGCTCTACAGGAATCAAGAGGGAGGAATTCCCTTCACCAGCGTTTTCCATAATTCCGATGAGGTAGGTTTCAGTGCTATGACCAGAAAGGTCACCAGATTTGAAATTGCCTGGGTGGTTGTTATTGGTGTAGTGCTTTGGCTGGCAGGCTGCGGATCTTTGAAGGATATGTGAAAGGAAGAGGAAACCTGTGATAGTACAGTAGAACAGTAGTTGTCAAGCAAATCTGGGTCTGCCCGACTCAAGTTTGGCTTGTCTTCATGGAGATTTTGGATCAGCGGGAATCCACAGGTGATCCTTTAATTTAGTCTTGAAAAGGGTAAAGGAGGCAGCCATTGATTTATTTCTTGGGAGGCAGTCCCAAATAATTGGTGACTGAGCTGTTCACTGAATTCTGTGATGGGTTATGTATCCAGCAAATGATGGTAGAATAGACCTCTCATGCTGCTGATTCAGAAGAGACGGATTAAATTGCCTGGGGACCTGAAGTGATTGTCCAGTTGCTTGTGAACTGATGTTGGAATTTGTATATCCTCTGCTGTCTTTGGGAGTCCTTCCTCTTCGGGCACAATCGGTAACTGAACTCTAAGCCTACCATGCTTGCCTGACTTCGGTGCCTTACTTTAAAATGGAGTGACCTGCACTACAGTCAGGGTTATTGTGCAGGCAATCATACAACATGGATACTTAAAAAACAACGCAATTTTATTACACCAGCCCAGTTTGACGTTATATTGAGGCCAGCAGGACCTGTATCTGTCTACCAAGACCACCACCCTTGAGTGCAACACCACCTGAACACCTGGCTAAGTGATGGCAAAAATGTCCTGCTCTGTAAATATGTAATATATAATGGTCCAAGCCTTATTGCTGTTAAAATGTAATCCTGAGTGAATTTGTATATATATTTATCTCTAACCACTAGTATATGTAGTAGACATTTGTACTTACTACCATTCCTATGTGATTTTAGAGTTTATCTGTTTGTATCTCTTCATTGAGTGACTTTACAACTTGTACATTTGCAATTTTCCCTCCTTTCACTCCACTTGTATATATAACTCTAACCACTTGTATATGTAGTAGACCTTTGTACTTACTACCATTCCTAAGTGATTTTAAAGTTTATCTGTTTGTATCTCTTCCTTGAGTGACTTTAGAACTTGTACATTTGCAATTTTTCCTCCTTTCGCTCCACTTGTACATTTGCAATTTTTTTCCTGTTTATATCTCTTATGTAACTCATGTAATCCAAAGTCCTTATGTAACGCAACTGGTTCTTTTGTAAAGTGCTCTGACACCTTCGGGTAATGTTCGCACTATATAAAATCGCATTAAATAAATAAATAAATAAAAATCGGCGGTGCGGGTTTTGTTGCTGCCTTTCTGTGGCCCTGTAGTGTCATAGTCTTACCTCCCCCTAGAGAGCTCTCTCTCAGCCCCGCCTTGGCCTTAACAGACCCAGTAGCAGCACGCAAAAATTAGCAAGATCACATTTTATTGTGCATTAGTTTCCTATTTTAATGACATGTACGTTTCCCTTCACTTTGGGGCTGTTGTGGGGAGGGACCAAGCCACAGCCAGAAAATAAAAACAATCAGCACTGTAGCATGTGGCAAAGGGAGAACCCCTTCCCAAAAGGTTATTTATTTTTAAGTTGGAAAGTTGCTGAAAAAGGTTGTTTCTAGAAGCTTTTTTTCAGGCATGAGCGAGTTTTTTTTTGTTCTGCCATGCAGATTTGTTTTTGGTTCAAAGCCCATGATCTGTAGTTTTCAAGTAGTTCCATGTTATGCACGGATGACACTTTCAGCCAGTCTTGGCTTTTTAGTCAACAACACATTGTTTAAGGTGATCTGCAGCTTTGATTTTTACATTATAACCTCTCCCATCTTCCCGGTTTTATATATTTAGGTGATCTTTGCCTCAACACAAAAAAAATAATTTACAATAAACATCTCACCCCATGTTCCTGGTTTGGGTCTCACTCAAGCAAGAAGAATAAATATCTTACTTGTGGATGATGAAACTGACAACATTTTCTGTCCCCCAACAAAATAGAGTGAGCGCTGGCTAGTAGGTTCCATTTCCCGACCTTGATGTCCCTCTGTTGATCAAGGGATGTAATTTAGAAGAGCACCTGGGGATTTGCCTCATGACGAAACATGATAATGTGGGCTTTGTGGCAGCTGTTATCCTGAGTTCGAACAGAGCAACTATTATCTGATCCTAAGGAAGTTACATGCACCATTATAAATTGAGATTTTATACCCTTTAGCCAGAAGCTCATTGTAGCCTGGTATCAGGAGCCATATTGTGGCATTTTAAGAGCTACTTGTGGGTAGTGAGCAAAGTAGCATGACATAGGTAAATGTGCCCCATTTCCCCCAAATCCATGGCTAATTGTGACTGGCTGCTTTCATTAAGCTATTGGTGCGTTTGCTGAACAAACAAGTTCGAGTTGGGAGAATACCTCAGCGAGGAGGCATAGGCCACTTTCCTGTTCACAAGCAGGAGAGCATTAAAGAAGACACAAGGAGCACAGCTAACAGTCCATTTCACCATTTGAAAGCAGAATTAAGGCGATCATTCAGAAGTCTGTACAGGTGTTGCGTGGAGATAATCTTTGCTCTCATTGAGTTCCTTGCATGTGATGGAGCAAGGATTCGAGAAAATGAAACTTGCTCGTATAAATCCTCCATTAACCTTCACTAATCGTTAAAATGTGTAAGTGTGACGCAACTAATATACACCAGACACCAACACATGGGGAGAAAAGCTTACGCATGCTTAAATTAATGAGAAATAAAATGCAACGCAACTAATACCCGCTTTAATTTGCAAAAATGCTTTGCGCATGTGCAAACCTGAACTACGCAAGGATAACGTGACTAACTTGCTTTGAGAGGGAAAAACCTTGCGCATGCGCAAGAGAAACTAACCTGCGGTCTTGAGGTACCGCATGCCCAGCATATGCTTGCTTGAATTTAAAAGAAAGCTGCTGTTATTAATGCTTTTGCCCAAAAAAGATAATAATAACATGGGATAGAGTAGAAGTGGGTGGTGAACAGTGAGAATTATATGTTTAAGAAAATAACATCTGTTTATGATTCTTTTATTAATAGTGTGGATTTGGGCCTGCTAAACCGTGACTGAAAAAGAAAATGGCGAAAGTTGCGCATGCTCAATGAATTCATGATGTGACCTGGTGACCGGAGGAGCTGAATGACTGCCAAGATTCAAGGACAGAAGAGATGGGAAAAAGAAGACATGTAGCACTCATCTATGAAGCTTGTATTAAATAAATTATTACATTTGCAACAAAATATGTATGAGAAAATAAAAATATGAATGAGTCAAAAGGGAAGGGCTAGCAAACAATAAGTTTCACTAATAAAATGAATATGTCAGCCTGGTGTGACGAAGACTCCCCTAACACCGTCCAATCATATTCCGTATTTTAGTAAAATTTGCAACTCTTGAGGGTGGGACATGAAGAAATAAACACTATAACTAGAGTGATTTGAGTTAAGAGAGATTTATGAAGGATTGGCTGTGAGCTGAGCACGATAAAGCATAGAGCCTACATGAAGAGAAACTGCTGCACATGAACGCTGAGAGATGAGAGCAGACTCGGAAGATTCAGATCCAAATGTCAGCCTGATTAGATTCGAAGATTGCGGAAGAATATCGAGGAGGAAGAGAGTGTAAGAGAGGGAATCGCCCTGGTGCGTCTGGTTTGTAGAGAAGTCTAGTAAGTATCAGTCCTACCCCGATCCTGTCCTTTAGTCTTTGTCTCCTGATCCCAAGTCAGGAGACCCCCACCAGTCCTTTGGCCAGAGGGGTGATTTTCCAGTCATCTTTATTAGGTAAATGTCATTCTGTCCTAAAATTTGCATATTTCTTTGCAAATGTGTTATTATGTGCCTTTTGTCTCTACATCTATCCACTCTTATGCATTTGATATTTGTTGAATGAGTTTGTGTAATTGAATGTATTTTGCTAAATGATCTCTCTCTCATTTAAGAAAAATGGAATTTGCACTGTGAGTGTGTAATTGATGAGCGTTCAACTTTATGACTGAAAATTTTAGATAAAACTTATAATATTACTCAGAGTCTGTGGTTATTTCACTAAGAATTTTAGTTAAGAAGTTGTTACTATCACCATCAACTAACTCAACTAATGGTCCATCGACCAGAGGAACAGGGTTGATTCGTGAAGATTAGTTAGGCATTGAAATAATACTGTAATCAATTTGTGGTTACAGGAAATAACTAATCAGAACTTAAGTGAATTATAAAACTTGACCCCCCAGCGGATTGGCCAGGGAGTGTGGATGAGCACTTCGGGATCAATGTATATGGGCCCATTGAAACATTTCAGTTTGGTGTGTGAAAAATATTCAACCCTGGCCTTCGCGCTGGATCAGTTTTTCTGGTAGCAGAGTTATGGTTATTATTGATTAGTTTGGTGATTATTGACTATTGATTACATGTTCTTAACATGAAAAGTTAGTGTCCTGTTCTATGTTGTCTGGAAGTACAGGTACAGAGATACCTGGGAATCCCGGGAATGGAATTTTGAAGAGTGGGGTAAGGAAATCACACTGCAGAAGGTTACTCGTCTGTTGTCATAATACCTAAAAGCTACGGAGGGCTGTAGGTGTTATATTAGGGACTATATCGTATAAGAGCCGAGAGTGAATGATAGCAAAGGGCCCACCTGTGAAACTTTGGCCTTACCCGAAGGAGAAGTATCCCTAGAGGAGTAATAGGTCCTCCCCGAGCTTAGGTGAAGGGTAAACAGTGGTTTTTACTCGCAGTGTAAGGAAGTACTTTCTCTCTGAAGCAAGTGAATAAACTATCTTTGGAATAGTGGGGCAAACAGAGTAGCGCTGTTTTTACGTTGTTACTAACAAAGAAAATTATAAAGAAAAATTAGAAAATACATTGTCGTATTACCTTGTGAAGGGAGGGTCAGTAGCAGGAGTCATACTGACGTCACAGAGAGCCGCGCTGGTATTGGTTGAAACAGCAGGCGTGTGACAAGTGCCGATTGTAAAGGGAGGGTCAGTAGTAGGAGTAATACTGACGTCAGAAAAAGCAGCGCTGACATTGGTCAGACAAGAGGGTGTGTTGAAAGCTCTGATTGGCTGGTAGACAAGAACCGCGCTGGTATTGGTGGCAGAAGAAAATACGTAGTGAGCTTTGATTGGATTGTTGGTGTGAGTCGCGCTGGTATAGGACGAGTGTTGGCGAATAGGATACGTGAGAGATACGGAAGAGTTTTAGGATTTGACTGCTGAAACAAATTTATCACAAGGATCGGAAGAATGAAGTTGATTAATAAAATCAAAAGTTTATTTAAAAAGGATAAACATGTAGTAACCAGAGAAGGAATTCTTATGCCACCTCCTGATACGCCTGCTTCTTTTATGATGATGGAACGAGGATACCATACTTGTGTCTGGTTGGAAAATTGGGTAGAGTATACGAAAGGTGATAGTGTTTTAGCTTTCCCTGAACATGGTGCGTTTAATGTGAGGATTCTTCAGAATTTGAGAAATAGGATGAATTCATTAGAACCTAGTCCTAGGTTAACGCAGTATGAAGCTTTAGAGGAGTGGGAAGTTGAGGCATTTGAGCAAGAGAAATACAGAGGAGGTAGAAGAATAAATAGAGGATTTCTCCCCAGATATCCGTTTGATACTCCAGGAGATCAGATGAAAAGATGGAGAAGAGCTGTAGTAACGGAAGGCTTGTATCCAGTGTTGATGGCTGAGGATCAAGTAGGGAGTAAGTGTAAAGAAAAATTGAAACACATAGGTATGACAGGAACAGGATGTGATGAATCTGATTATGAGTTATTAGAGGACATTTTAGTCAAAAGACCTCCACCTTAACAAGAAAATGCTAGAGAGACAATTCCAAGTGCACCAATGATGGGAACTCCATTAGTTCCACAGGTTTTATATGATCCAACAGTCACCCGAGCGTTACAGGAAAAAGAAAGGGATGCATTGAACAAGACAAAAGAAGAGATAATTCAGAAAATAAATCAGTTGGGTTTAAATGCTGAAGCCTTGGCAGTACCAGTAACAATTGGTCCTGTTATTCCATTATATGGGGATAACCGACACACCTCAAGATTGCAAACAGTGACAGTGCCACAGCATAATGTTAGGAAAGAGGTAGTTATGTTAGAAGATCAAACCAGTGAAAGTGATTCTAATGTCTCATGACTAGATCTCCTTAATCTTGAAACGGTGATTGAAACCCCGAAGAGAGATTCACCAGTAAATAAAAAGAGAAAGGAACTGATTGTCACTCCAGTAGCAGGAAACTCTAAAGGATTTTCGCCAGAAGATCTAGAGGAGTGGGCAAAAGGATTAGACAAGAAAAAACCCCAAACACCAAATATAGATGTAGCCAAGTTGAAAGTGGATTTAGAAGAAATGATTATTGGTACTATAAGCCCAGACAGATTAGGTACATACAGAGATGATGAATTGTTGTTTTTGTGTAAAAGTATAACCTGGAGAGCAAAGAATCTTCATGAGAAAATAGTAGAAGTGGCTTCAGAATTTGGAAAAGATGTAGAAAAATCGAAATTATTACAAAAACCGTATAGGTCAGAATTTACTGAAAAGGATTTGGAAAGTTTGAATGCATCAGGAAGAAGATTACAAATAAAAGAGTTGATGTATATTTTGAAGAAATGGGGAGATGCAGACCGATGGAGAGGTAGATGGACAAGAAAAAGGGATGAGGCAGCTACAAAAGAAACATCTGCATTCCCATTAAGAGAGACAGAACAGGTTGAAAGAGTGTGTCCAATGAGAGAAGTTCCTGGTGGTGGATATGTTCATGTTCCTTGGTCTAGACAGGATATTTTGTCTTTTACGAATGATTTTCCCAGATTAAGAGAGAAACCAGTTGAATGGTACAAGCAGGTAGAGAGGTTTGTGAAAGTTTCAAAGGTACTATTAAAGGATTTGGATGGCCTGTTTGATATAGTGGTACCAACTGATTTGTGGACAGAATGTAAAATTACTGTTGATTGGCCAACTGAAGAGTATCCCAGAGATGCAAAGACAGGTGCGCCTTCAGAAGATGTGATGAAAAAGTATCAACAAGTGATTACTTTCTTGAAAAGGAAAATTCCTCCAAAAGAAACAGATAAAATAGACAGAACAAATCAAGAACCAAAAGAGTCAGTGCACGCGTATTACGAAAGGCTATTACAAGTATTTAAACAGTATAGTGGATTTGAAAATATTGGTGATAAGGATATGGGACATTTCGTGTATAGGTTTGTGTATGGATTGAGATCAGAAATTAGTCAGATGATTCAGCAACATATGCTTTGCTGGCAGAGTAAGCCCATTGATGATATCTTGAAGTATGCGAAGTATTGTAGCGATGATATTGATGCAAAACACAAGAAACTGAAAGAAAAGATGATGTGGGCACAAGTGAAGTTAGCAGAACACCAAGAGGCAAATACTGGTTCTCAAAATGATAACCAGTCGAACGATCAGAATCAGAATAGTCAAGGATCAAATATTAATAAAGGAAAAGGGCGAATGAGTAGAGAAGAAGCGAAAAAGAAGTATCCTTGTCATGCGTGCGGAAAGCATGGACATTGGAAGAATGAGTGTAGAAATGTTCAACAGAATAATGGGGTAAATCAAAATTTAAATCCACAGATGCAGAAGGAGGTGGTTGTGAAGCAACAGCAACAGGTAGTTACTCCACAGTTACAGGTGCCACAAGCCCCTATGCCCAACTATGTGAATGCTCAAGTACAGAGATATAGTGTGAACACCGGATTTCGTGGAGAGAGTGGTAAGAATACACAAACGGTTCAACAATATTGGATGCAAAGTAATGAGAGTGATTCAGATACTTCTCAATGACGGTGCCTGAGGGGGGAGGAAGAATGCGTGCTTGGCGCATCCTTGGCAGTAGATCAGTCAGGTCCATTTGTGGATGGAAAAGTGGAAGGTAATGATATCACTTTCCTAGTGGATACTGGTGCTACCCGTTCTACTGTGAGAGCAGCAGAAATTCCAAACCTACCCCTCTCGGGAGAAACTATCCAAGTTGTAGGAGTCTCAAATAATCAAATAAAAACCCCAGTCACTAAACCAATAGAAGTGAATATCGGGAATTTCAAAGACATGCATCGGTTTGTGGTGTGTGATTCAAGTCCAGTAAACTTGTTAGGGAAGGACTTGTTGTGTAAAATGAACTGTACCATCTATTGTACACCTGATGGTATTGCTTTCCAAACACCTGATGAAGATATAGCTTTCAAAATGATGCTAGCGAAACAAGGAACAGAAGTGGATGAGATGTTTTCACTTCTTACTGAAAGCAGTCTGCCTGATGAGCTGAGAGACACAGTGAGATCAGATGTGTGGGATTTCACAGGAAAGGAAATTGGTCTGATGGCAAATATAGACCCAATTAAAATAATGGTGAAAGAAGGTGCAATTTATCCAAACACACCACAATACAAAATGAGCCCTGAAGTAAAAGCAGGAGTTGCTCCAGTAATTGATCAAATGATTGAACAAGGTATTTTAAAAGAAATAATGGGCAGTCCTTGTAATTCGCCAATCATGGGGCTTAAAAAGCCTAGTGGCAAGTATAGAATAGTGCAAGATTTAAGGAAAATCAATAAGATAGTAGTACCCTGTTGTCCAGTAGTACCAAATCCAGCAGTGATCCTTTATCAGATACCTTGGAATGCACATTGGTATACAGTGATTGATCTGTGCCAAGCATTCTTTTCGATTCCATTGCACATGGATAGCCAATATCTTTTTGCATTCCGGTTCGGAGACCGTGTTTTGGCATGGTGCCAAGTTCCTCAAGGGTACACAGAGAGCCCCTCGATTTTCAATCAGATCCTGAAAAAGTGTTTGGAAACATTGGTTATGCCAGGAAATTCAGTTTTGGTCCAGTACATTGATGACCTATTGGTGGCATCAAAGACACGAGAGGCTTGTGTCACAGACACAATTGCCCTACTGAACCATTTGGCAGAAAGTGGACACAAGGTGTCACCAGAAAAATTACAGTTTTGCCAACAAGAAGTTCAATATTTGAGACACAAGATAGAAAAGGGAGTTAGAAAAGTGACACCAGAGAGAATAAAAGTGATTCGACAAATGAGTCTGCCTAAAATTAAGAAAGAAGTACAAATGTTTTTTGGGAGTGATTGGATATTGTCGTCAATGGATCAGTGGATTTTCTTTGCTAAAATTTACACGAAGGGATGTGACAGATCCGATTGAATGGGATGATGAAAGTGAAGATGCATTCATAAAACTTAGGGATTGTTTGTGTCGAGCACCAGCATTAGGAATGCCTGACTATACGAAGGAATTTGCTTTGTTCTGTTGCGAGAGAGAAGGATGTGCACTTTCAGTATTAACCCAGAGACATGGATTGACACGACGTCCAGTGGCATATTTTTCTGCCACTCTGGATTCAGTGGCTGCGGCATTGCCTGCTACTTGTGTGAGTCTGGAGCAGAGTGAATCTATTGTAATGGGACATCCCTTAAAGGTATATGTGCCACATTCCGTCGAGATCCTTTTAACAAGGACTCATACTCAGCACTTGACCCCTAGTCGGATGACTAAGTATGAAAGAGTGATCCTGGGTGCTGAAAATGTAAGTGTGATAAGATGCAGCACAGTGAATCCAGCAACCTTGTTGCCGGACCCATACTGTGAAGAAATAAAAGAGGAGGTTGATCATGATTGTTTGGACCTGACAGAGATGTGTACAAAGCCCAGACTGGACATCTTTGATGTCCCATTGGGAGAATCAGAATATGTATTGTTTGTTGATGGGTTATGCTTGCGAAAACAAAATGGAGAACTGAGTTCTGCCTATGCTGTATGTACTGTATCTGCTATTATAGAAGCATCCTGTCTAAGAGGAGTCAAGTCTGCACAAATAGCCGAATTGGTAGCTTTAACAAAAGCATGTAAAATTGGGAAGAAATTGAGAGTAACCATATTCACGGATAGTCAATATGGTTTTGGGGTTGTGCATGACTTTGGCCAATTATGGATGCAAAGGGGATTTCTGACTTCTTCAGGTTCTCCTATCAGAAACAGTAAAAATGTCAAAGAACTATTGGAAGCACTACAATTGCCAAAAGAAATTGCAGTGGTCAAGTGTGCCACACAAGTCAGGAAATGATTATGTGACACAAGGCAACAAATATGCTGACCAAGTTGCACAATTTTGTGCTCGAAATACAATGTCTTTGAACAGAGGGTTGGAAAAGGAAGCTACTAATTGCCAACTAATGTTTTTCTCTGCTTTTGAAACATGGGATGAAGTTAGACAGTTACAGGATGAGGCAGAACCAAAAGAAAAGGAACTCTGGATTAAATCAGGATGCACAAGAAGAGCAGATGATGAGGTATGGGTGTGTCCAGATGGTAGACCGATAATGCCAGATAGTTTGTTATCACAAATGGCAAGAGTATATCATGGAGCTACACACATTGGGAGGGATGCCATGATTAGGCACTTTAGGCAGACATGGTACAATCCTAAGTTTAGACTCATTGCAGAGAGTCTCTGCCAGCGATGTTTGACATGCCAACAACAAAACCCAGGTAGAAAAACAGTTGTCAGTTGGGGAAAAATTGGAAAAGCAGAGGGACCATTTACAAGACTGCAACTTGATTTTATAGAACTGCCGTCGTGCAATGGTTTGAAGTACGCCTTGTCATTGTGTGTCTGTTTTCTCGATGGGTGGAAGCCTATCCAACGAGAAGGAATGACAGCCTCACAGTTGCCAAACTACTGTTGAGGGAGCTCATTCCAAGATTTGGGTTTCCAGTCACTTTGGAATCAGATAGAGGACCTCATTTTAATGATGAGATAATTCGATTAATTTGTACAGCTCTCAAAGTTGAGCAGAAACTACATTGTGCCTATCGACCAGAAGCTTCTGGAGTGGTTGAGCAGCTCAATGGCACAATAAAATCCAGATTAGGAAAGGTGTGTGCATCCACTTCACTGAAATGGCCTGATGCTTTGCCCCTTGTATTGATGAGTCTTAGAAGCATCCCTGACAGAAGAACGGGATTGAGTCCTCATGAAATTCTCATGGGAAAAGCAATGAGACAAGCATTTGTACCTGGAAACAAACTGATGAATATAACTGATGATCTAATATTGGACTATTGTAAAGGACTAGCTGATCTGGAACGTTCTGTGTCTCACCAGGTTGGAGAAGATGCAACCACAGCACAGACGAATCAAGCTCATGATTTGTGTCCAGGAGACTGGGTTATGGTAAAGAAGCACACAAGGAAATCGTGTTTAGAACCCAGGTGGAAAGGAGCACATCAAATTATATTGGTCACCACTACATCAGTGAAGTGTTTTGGCTTGCCAAACTGGATTCATGCCAGTCATACACAAAGAGTCCCAAGTCCACCTGAACGACAAGAACAGCAACTGGTAGAGCAAAAAGAAGAACCAGAAACTGAAAGTTGTGAAGTCGAAGAAATCAGAGAAACAGACTCTGAAGAATGCATCGATGATGAACAACCAAGTACAAGTCAAGTACAGTGGGCACCAGATACTGGGTCTCAAGAGACTGCTGTAGAGGCCGAGGAAGAGCAAGAGATTGAAAGACCAGAACAAATTGAAACAGAAAATCCAGCTCAAGCTCAATCAGAAGAAGAAAATGAGAGACTGACAGGTTCAGAACAAATTCAGTCAACAGAAGAATCTGCTGCAGGAAATTCAGATCAAGCTCAATTAGAGTTAGAAAAAGAAGGACTGAAAGATCAAGAAGAAATTCAATCAACAGAAAGACAAAAAGTAGAAAGCCCAGAACAAGCTCAGCTAAAAGAAAAAGAAAATAAAAGAACACTAGAAATAGGCGAAGAAGGTGAAAAGGCAGTACAAAGAGGGTCAGAAAAGGTGATCACTGGTCAAGTGGAGTAAAAGGACTAAGATATATTCTAAGAAGAAGAACTGAGAAAGAACAAGTAAATGAAGTATCGAGTCAAACCGAGCGAGAACAACCAAGAAGAAAATCTTTACGAAGATCAAAAAGATTAAAAGTTCCGAGCAAACAATATAAAGCTCCTGAATGGACATATATCATCCTTGAGGATTTTGAGAATCTTGATCTAAACGAAGAACAAGAAAGTGTCACTAATGAAAGAGATGAAAGCAAATTGAGACCACCTTAAAAGAAAAGACTTTGACATAAAAGGTGGAAATTGACAAACAAGTAAAGAAGAGAAGAAAAGAAACAGAAGAAGAAAAGAAAATAAAGACGAAAGGGGATCAAAAATGAAAAGATGTTGAAGTGTGGGATCACACAAAGATTTTATATATATTTTTAATTTTTTTTAGAATAAAATTTAGAATTTAGAAGAAATAATTTAGATATTGATCAAATTTTTAGAATACTAAAAATGGCAGAAACAAAAGTGACTGAACATCCGAAATCTAGTTTAAAACAAAGATGTGTTAAATGTTGTTTGTGCAGTATTTTTATACTAATGCTAATGTGGTTATTGCTAACAATTGTGATACCTGTTTTAATGGTGACTAATAACAGAAATAACACTAATACAAGTGATCGAGTAAATGCAGTTACTAAAAGGACTACTACGAATTTGGAGCAAATGGATGAGAGCATGTATCATCATGACCAATCAAATAGTGATTCGTCATTAAATGTATTTACTAAACTTCTTTATGAATACGTAGATACCATGGATGTGAGTGATTGTTATGTTTGCATGAAGTTACCTTCGTCTGTTTCAGAGGGGGTGACATATCACCATCTTCCTTAAACATATGGTGTGTCATGTAGTGTTGTGTCCAGTTTGTTCTACGTAACAGGCAAATTGCAGTATTATTATTCAAATATGGATTTAGTATTTTGAGAGATTCCTATTCGAAGAAATCTGAACCCAGTGCTTAGTGCTAAAGATGCAGAATTTATGGGCGAGTTCTTCTTAACAACAAACCCAATAGACATAACATATGCTCATAAGAATAATTTAACCTGTTTATTGCGTGATGAGGAAAAAGATTTTCTAAATTTAGTAGAGGAAAGAAGGCAGGATTTTCAAAAGAAGGCTGTTGAACAGAAGTCACATGTACCTCCATGGGCAAATAAGGAGGGGGACTATAAGAAAGGCGAGACTCATGCTGCAATGTCTCTAGACTTATCAAAGTTGGGAAAATTCTGTCTGCATAGACTAAAAACTGACTATAACAACGTTTTCATTGGTTCTAGTGAATGTGAACACACCTTCCTAATTATGGGGGGGGGATGGGGACTAAAAGGAGGAACTGATCCTGTTTTTCCGGGAATATATTATGTGTGTGGTAAAAATGCCTATTATAGGTTGCCTACTCGATGGTATGGTAGTTGTTATTTTGAAATAGTATTTCCAAAAGTGTACCACATTACTAAGAACAATGAAATGAATGTAATAAGTCAAGGACTAAAACGGAGTAAAAGAACAAGTTTTTCAGAAATAGTAGGTGATATATTTGGTGCACAGATACCAACAGTTGGAGTCATGTTGAATTCACATAAAATACGAAAATTGTCAACAATAGATGATCGTCTATCAACAGATACTGCTGGGGATTCTTAATGATTAATACTGAAATGGTTGCAATTAGATCTATGGTTTTGCAAAATCGACTTGCACTTGATATATTATTGGCAAAAGAGGGTGGAGTCTGTGGCATGTTGAAAGTACAACATTGCTGTACATATATCCCAGACAAAAGAAAAGGAATTGAGGGATATATTAAGAATATTACAAAGATTCATGACGATTTGACCCAACTGGAGGGTGACGGTGTCTGGGAAAGACTTAGTAAAAGTATTTCCGCTATAGGTAGTTGGTTTTCCACTTTAGGGAGTAGTCTATTAGGAAAGATCCTAATACCAGTAATTTCAATAACAATAATAGCTCTGATAATGATGATGACATATAAATGTTGCAAGAATAAAACAAGAGCAAGAATGGTAGCCGAAATAAAGAATAAGAGAATTGGAAGAAAGAGAAATAATGAAGAAATTGAGTTAGAGGAAATGAAAGGAAGTTTATATGATAAAATGAAAGAAGTAGGCATGAAAAGAAAAATTGAAGAATTAGTAGAAAGAGAGGAAGATACTAAAAATTAGATGAATAAAGTTGGCACTTGGTAATGATGGGTATTTTATGATGGCTCAAAAATGCCATCAGAGGGGGGGATTGATGGAGCAAGGATTCGAGAAAATGAAACTTGCTCGTATGAATCCTCCATTAACCTTCACTAATCATTAAAATTTGTAAGTGTGACGAAACTAATATACACCAGACACCGACACATGGGGAGAAAAGCTTACGCATGCTTAAATTAATGAGAAATAAGATGCAACGCGACTAAAACCCGCTTTAATTTGCAAAAACGCTTTGCGCACGTGCAAACCTGAACTACGCAAGGATAACGTGACTAACTTGCTTTGAGAGGGAAAAACTTCGCGCATGCGCTAGAGAAACTAAACTGCGGTCTTGAGGTACCGCATGCCCGGCATATGCTTGCTTGAATTTAAAAGAAAGCTGCTGTTATTAATGCTTTTGCCCAAAAAAGATAATAATAACATGGGATAGAGTAGAAGTGGGTGGTGAACAGTGAGAATTATATGTTTAAGAAAATAACATCTGTTTATGATTCTTTTATTAATACTGTGCATTTGGGCCTGCTAAACCATGACTGAAAAAGAAAATGGCGAAAGTTGCGCATGCTCAATGAATTCATAATGTGACCTGGTGACCGGAGGAGCTGAATGACTGCCAAGATTCAAGGACAGAAGAGATGGGAAAAAGAAGACATGTAGCACTCATCTATGAAGCTTGTATTAAATAAATTATTACATTTGCAACAAAATATGTATGAGAAAATAAAAATATGAATGAGTCAAAGGGGAAGGGCTAGCAAACAATAAGTTTCACTAATAAAATGAATATGTCAGCCTGGTGTGACGAAGACTCCCCTAACACCGTCCAATCATATTCCGTATTTTAGTCAAATTTGCAACTCTTGAGGGTGGGACATGAAGAAATAAAGACTATAACTAGAGTGATTTGAGTTAAGAGAGATATATGAAGGATTGGCTGTGAGCTGAGCACGATAGAGCATAGAGCCTGCATGAAGAGAAACTGCTACACATGAACGCTGAGAGATGAGAGCAGACTCAGAAGATTCAGATCCAAATGTCAGCCTGATTAGATTCGAAGATTGCGGAAGAATATCGAGGAGGGAGAGAGTGTAAGAGAGGGAATCGCCCTGGTGCGTCGGGTTTGTAGAGAAGTCTAGTAAGTATCAGTCCTATCCTGATCCTGTCCTTTAGAGTTTGTCTCCTGATCCTAAGTCTGGAGACCCCCACCAGTCCTTTGGCCAGAGGGTTGGTTTTCCAGTCATCTTTATTAGGTAAATGTCATTCTGTCCTAAAATTTGCATATTTCTTTGCAAATGTGTTATTATGTGCCTTTTGTCTCTACATCTATCCACTCTTATGCATTTGATATTTGTTGAATGGGTTTGTGTAATTGAATGTATTTTGCTAAATGATTTTCTTTCTCTCATTTAAGAAAAATGGAATTTGCACTGCGAGTCTGTAATTGATAATTCAACTTTATGACTGAAAATTTTAGATAAAACTTATAATATTACTCAGAGTCTGTGGTTATTTCACTAAGAATTTTAGTTAAGAAGTTGTTAATATCACCATCAACTAACTCAACTAATGGTCCATCGACCAGAGGAAGAGTGTTGATTCGTGAAGATTAGTTAGGCATTGAAATAATACTGTAATCAATTTGTGGTTACAGGAAATAACTAATCAGAACTTAAGTGAATTATAAAACTTGACCCCCCAGCGGATTGGCCAGGGAGTGTGGATGAGCACTTCGGGATAAATGTATATGTGCCCATTGAAACATTTCAGTTTGGTGTGTGAAAAATATTCAACCCTGGCCTTTGCGCTGGATCACATGTCTTCTCAGAGGAGGAAGGGGATACAGGCATCACAGAATCGGAAACTAAAGACCAGTATATTCAGAAAGACACACTTGCTCAAGTGCTAGTTGATGTGGAGAACAATAAGGACTCTGACATAGAGAAGGAGCTTGGTCTATCTAGGTGTCATGTGCTTGGGTAATTCCAGAAGCCATCTCAAGAAGAATTATTTTTCTGGTATAAGTAATTTTTTCATGCTTCTCCATGCATGAAGAGTGCACCTCTGAGTTGGACAAAAGTAATTACCTCGCATGCATGGAAGGCTCACTGGTGGATAATGCACTGGCAGAAGGGCTGTAAGGGTTAGAGGGGAGTGTGTACTGGAAGCATTTGAAACACTGGCATGCTAGCCTGAGTTCTAGGTGCTGATCAGAGCTTCAAAAGAAAGGTTGCCAAATGTCCCAAACTAGAGACAGCCTGCAGCATCAGTCAACATTAGCGGTGACTTTCCCGGTGGCATTCCTGGCTTCATGAGACAGAAAACTGCAGGCATGATAAGTTGCACTGCTCTACAGTGTGAACAGAGACATCTCACTCATTTTGTGATCTTGAGTTCACCTCTAATTCACCAAGGAACAGTTCTCGTCAGGGCTTGGTCACATATGTCTTTAACAAATCCAAATTAATGTGGCCTCCTACTTGTGCAGGGTGTCACGCTCTCAGTAATAGATTGGGGAGGCTGCTGGTACTTACTTGATAATGCTGGGAGATATGCAGTGTTCAAATAGAGAGGGAACCAGTTGGATTCTGGTCCAGCATCAGTTCTTGAGTTGTAACCTGGATTGGGGCCAGCCCCAGATAATGTGCTGTCATCACAGTGACACATGTAGGGCCCCCATACACCTTCAGTGTGTTCCACATTAAGAGCAACAGAAGGCTTATTTTTTCCAAATATGCTTGAATGGCTGCATATGCTGCACTACACCGACAGTCTATAGTGGGAGGCCAGATGGAACACAACTAAAAGCATCAAAGGAAACAAAGATATACAGTGCAGTCTGAAAGTTACATGCTGCTTCAACCTCACAAGTGATTTTAAAGTGTTTTTGACTCTTTCAGGCCCAACGTCAATGATATGTAGATCAAAGTGTGCTCTATAGGAATTGCAACTGCAACAAATGATGGACGGAATGCTGAATGATTCAAACATTCTCCCCCAGTCAAGAGATCTGGGTTAAATCCATTGTTCTTTTGCCCACTACACCACCCCAGTTTGGACCCAGCCATATGCAAATCAGCCTGTGCCTCATGGGAACAGTCCAGACCGAACTGCCAAGCCAGTAGTGGGCAAAAGAACGATGGATTTAACCCAGATCTCTTGACTGGGGGAGAATGTCTGAATCATTCAGCATTCCGTCCATCATTTGTTGCAGATATACTTTTCGCCCTAAGTGGGATGGGTATGCCCAGACGTGCGTCCCTTGCTCACTGTGCCACTGGATTCAAGCTAGCCTGGCTGATGAAGAGTGACATACCCTGAAACCAGTCCCAGGATGCTTGTTTCCGGTCCAGGGAGGACCTGGCTTGGCAGTTCGGTCTGGACTGTTCCCATGAGGCACAGGGTCAAGACTGATTTGCATATGGCTGGGTCCAAACTGGGGTGGCGTAGTGGGCAAAAGAATGATGGATCTAAACCAGATCTCTTGACTGGGGGAGAATGTCTGAACGAATCAGCATTCCATCCATTATTTGTTGCAGATACACTATAGGAATTGCAGACATACCTTTCTATGTGTATAACTACCCTATTAATAATCTCTACGTAGCGCAAAATACAAACTGATTTTTTGCCACCTAATGAGAAATGCTTTTTTATTGGTCATCGTTTTACCAACCTTAGAATAATGATAGATTAAGTTCAAACCTTCAAGGTTCAAACGCATGCTTTGCAGGTTAGAGAGCTTTGTGAAGTGGGTGCATAACTTGCTGAGCTATTTATACCAGTATTGTAACTTCCACCCTGAAGTTAATACAAGAATCTCTGCAACAAAAGCATAAACTCCCTAAGCTGTTTTAAATGAAGTACAAGTTCGTGATGGTGATATAGAGGAAACGTCTAATTAAGGTTCACTTTAATGGGTCAGTGATAATGTGTCATAAGTAAGCAGAGTAATAACAATTCATTTAACAGTAGATGCCAGCCCATTAGCCAACCCCCAATCTGACGGGAAACTCTCCGGTTCTCGGAAATGGGGGAAAATTACGAGCTCCATTATATCGACACTGTCCGCTACGGACTGCCCCTACTGAGGTGAAGGTTTCCGGACGATCTTGACTCACTTAATCATTGGTTGTTGGCTGCTGTTGATGAGTTGCACCTGTGGCTCATGCTGGCAAAGGCCAGCCCACTCCATCTGCCATGTGGTACACGCCAGATTTAGCTAAAGATAAATTACACTGCAAACAACTTGAGTGTAAATTGCGCTCTGCCTAAAAATCTGAAGGCCTCACCCAGTTCAGGTTGGCCCAGAAATCCTATCATAAACGGATCAGGGATGCAAAATTATATTATTTCATGTCCCAAGTGGAACAAGCAAAGTTTGATCCTTAACATTTTTTCAAATCTCTAAATATTTTCTACAACCTAAAGCTTTATTGAGGGATATTCTCTCTTCTCAGGTTTTGTGCGACAGGCTTTCTGCCTTTTTTGAAGAGAAAATTCACAAACTTTACGAGGGCTTTGATGCCAGTTGTCCCAATCCATGTCAGTCACATTGTGATGTGTTGAATGCCCCGCTGCCTCAAGGTACCCTATCTAAATTTCAGTCCACCTCACTACTTCAATCACAGCAATCTATTCTTTCATGTAAATCAAGTTTCCTTCAAGATCCATGCCCACTAGCCATATTGCATAAGGCTATTGAAATGGTGAACCTGGTGATAATCCAGTTATTGAATCTGTCCCTTTCTCTAGCCGAGGTTCCTAGAACTTGAAAAGTGGCAGTGGCTAAACCACTATTATAAAAGCCTTCGGCGGACACCTCTATCTTGGCCAATTTTAGACCCATTTCATTGCTTCTAGCACAAGGTAAAATCCTGAATAAATTGGTAAATAAGCAACTAACCATCTACTTAGAAGATTCCAAGTCACTACATTTCTCTCAATCAGGTTTTAGACCTAGGCACTCTACATAACCGGCTCTGCTAGAAGTCTCAGAAACAATTAAGATGACTCTGGATTCTAGTAACAACCCTGTTTTAATTTTACTAGACTTGTCAGCAGCGTTTGACACCATTTCGCACACTATACTGCTCCAGCGTCTTCTAGACATTGGCATTTCTGATAAAGCCTGGGTTTGGCTTGCATTTTTTCTGACTGACAGAAAACAGTATCTATTGGTCAGTATGTTTTGCAAGAAATATTATTAGCATTTGGTGTCCCGCAGGGCTCCTCTCTCATTCAATATTTAAATGGCCCCTTTAATAACTTTGATTACAGCTTTTGGAATTGCAACTATTTCCTACGCAGATGACACACAATTGATCCTGTCCTTGGACAAAGGTTCTTTTGTGACCGAATAGAATTTTAAAGACTGTTTTAACATCAGTCATTGGATGGAAAAAAGCCATCTTAACACCAACAAGACAGAAATTCTATTGTTCGGGAAGTCAAATTTGTTTTCTCCTCTGACGTGGTGGCAAGACTCTGTGCCTCCTCTCCCTTCCAACAGTAGAAGTGGCTAAATACTTGGGAGTTAAATTTGATAATGCTCTTACATTTCAACCACAAGCACTCTCAGTAGCTGGTATGTGCTTTTCACTGATTAAATCTTTTAAAAAGTTTTTAGACTTTCTCCCGTTAGCTGCGTGGAAAACTTTTGCCTTCATAACATTGAGGCTGGATTACTGTAAAAGTATGTATGCTGCGACATCTAAGCAATTGCTTCACAAACTCCAGATGGTCCAACACGCAGCGGTCAGAGTTGGTGCTTAAACTTCCCATAGTCCTACCTCTAAAGTACTCAGAGATCTACATTGGCGATCAATTCATAAGAGGGTATTATTTAAGATGCTGGTTTTGGTTTTCAGAGCTTTTCACGCCACAGGTCCTAAATATTTAACTGATAGATTCTGTCACCACAGAACTCAAAGAACACTTCGATCGCCCAATGCTAAACTGTTAAAACTTCCCTCATTTAGGCTTAAATCCCGAGGAGGCAAATCATTTATAGCCTGTCTCGCTTCGGCAACTAGAGAACGAAGCCAGTTTAAAAACGTCTCTGAAGACCCAGCTCTTTCAGATGCCAGACATTCTGTGCCACTCTTTAATATATCGGGGGTTCGGATGTACATTTCCCCCCGTTGTTTACTAGTCCGGCTAATATTTCCCTTCCAGTATTGGTGTTGATGGCATAGCGCCAGGATGCTCCTGTTGAGTGATCGAGCGCTTTATAAATAACATATTCAATTAATCTGCTTTGAGAGGTGCACAATATATGGTTCAAGACGGAAAGATTGAGAAATTAAAAATTATTGCTTTAGTGTAACTTTAACAGCTGAAGCCATCGTTTTTGCTCAGTGGCAAGAAGTTGTGCTGACCTCTGATGTTTAAATCCATGCTCTCATGCCTGGCATGGTAGGCAAGAAATTTCTAAAAAGCTCACCTGGCGCTGAAGTAAAAAATGTTGTGTCAGTATGAAGGTTGTTTGTACATTCTCCCGTGACTTCAGACTCTGCACTTGTGTATTGGTTTTGATCACATGATTTTCTTTGAGGCCCTAAGTTTCAAAATGCATAAACTTCTATCTTGTCTCTACTTGGATAGCTTTTATGCTCTTGGGTTATTAGGTGATCCCTGTCAACCGATTCTGTGATTCAAATACTAATTTCTATTGTTAATAAAACTTGCAGACTTCAAATTGGTGTGCGCTCATATTTTCCTAAACAATATTTAAACAGTCTGCTCTGCAGGAGGTTCATTAGCCCCCTAAACTATTGTATGATGATTCAAACCCATGACCTGGAATTACACACTATTGTCTGCAGCAAATACAACAAGCATTGGCATAGCCAATAGGTCTCGCCTTTGGGACCATATAAGTGTTTAGCCATGCAGCACACAAGCTGCTAGTTTACAAACATAAGAAAGTAGACAAAGCAACTGGTCACATTTTGTGTAACATCGGTAGTTGTGCTGGACAATTTTTTTAAGTGTGTGTGCTTGAAGCTTTGTGCTTATAAATTGATTTAAAAAATAAATATGAAATATCCAGCCTGTTCTAAGGCTAAGGTCATTTGTCTCCATGAAGACATCGGTAGCTTCCAAAGATGGTGCATGTAAAAGTCAATGGTGCACTATATTTCTGTCCTTGATGCAAAAGTATATCACTTGGAAGCGGGTCGCCCCCTTAACTATTCTGCAAACATGTGAAGTAGAACAGCCAAATAGTTTATACAAGGCCATCTAAGTTCCTGCTTAGCCCACACATGCCTTGCTTTGAAAGGACTGAGAGCTCCACTAGACCACAGAGTTTTGACACAAATCAGTGGCCCGCAACGTAAACACAGGTTTTAACAGCAGGTATTATTCATGTATATTACATCTCCTTATGTGGTTTTAAAAAGACAAATACATGATGAAAATAGTGAAATCTGTAACTTTTAAATTCAGGCTGATAAGCATGCTGACGCGGAGTTGTGTACATGCCGTAGATAGTGCAACTCTTGTGATGTGCTATGAGAGGAGCCTGCCTCAATAACACTTATCCAGCACCAGTAGTCTGTGATGTTTCAAGTTGATAGGAGCGAAAAGAATATTCAGTTCTCATGTCCGGTCTCACAGGCACGATGCCCCTGCATCTTGGAGGGCAGTATACTAGTACAGAATCCTCGACCTTAAGAGTGGTGCCCAGCTCCATTGGACATGCCCGTGGGCACGGAGTCCTGCAGTCTCCAGGCAGTGGGAGTCCTGGGCGGAATATGAGGGAGGAGAGCCGCTGCCCACAGAGTCCTGTGATCTCAAAGGGGTGCGAGCCCTGTGGTGTCACGGCGGTGGGAGCCCTGGAGAGTCCCATGGTAGTATGGGCTTCTCTGGTGTCTCAAAGGGTGGGAGCCCTGGGCACGTCATAGGTCCTACTGCGGGGAGAAGCGACGACACAAAACTTCAACTTGGTGCAAAATCATGCAACCATTACTCTTCTCTCGAGCACTCCCATCCCGGGCCGAAGAACACAACCCATGGCTGTGTGCCCATTTTTTCAGTGGCCTCGGAGCTGAGTTTGTGTAGTTGCCTGTGGCCTTGGTTTTACGCTGTGAGCACAGGAAGCCCATAGGGAAGTTTGCCAAGTAGACGAATGCTGCTAACAGGGCTGCAGTCTGGTGTGTACTAGCAGCTGTGCAGGGGGCGGTAGCATGCACTGATGAATCAAGCGCTTTCACTGTTCCCTGTGCCGGTCTGAGATCTCCGCACTGACAGGGCCGCTTAAGAAAGAAAGAGGAGCTGAGATGAGCGGAGAGTGGCTGATAGGGGAGCACAGGGCATCACTCGAGAGTGACAACCGCCGCCACATCTCCTTGGGGCGCTAATGTCCATCTTAGCACCTAGAATCCTGCAGCGTCCAAGAGGAGTAAAACCAGCGTATCCCTCTACAGAACCGGGCTCTCTTTCACTGCAGGGGTGTGACGGCAACTTTAACCGTGTAAAAAAGGTGCCCCAGTATCATAGACAAATTATGAGAGTATAAGTGGCGTGTATACTCCAGAGGCCTTTGTGAAACAAAAGAACAGCTTCAAGACCCCTCCACTCCAAAAAGAGGTTACATCAGAAGGCTTGGCTGGTAAGGCTCTGGTACATTGAACTTTGGAGCAGTAGCGGTTCGAGGCGCTACACAAACAAACCCCGTAGTCATCATTCTTAGTTGACACGCTGTTGTTTCTGACATTTCGACACACAAGGCACCTGCCCGCCCTCCCCCTGTGCGTTTGTTACGCATTTGTTGACATGTGCAAAGTCGCCATTGCAAAGCCTAATGTTTAAAACAATAAGCAAAGCACATCAAAATGGGTTCATTGTGACTCTGCAGGTATAAGAGTAGATCTTTGCAAGAGTTGCACATTTACCGTACCTTAAAAGCGGCTTTCATAAGTGCAATCCAATGTAATCTTTCGATGTCGCCATGATTATTATTTCCTGGCAGCCGCTGAGCGCAAGCGCTCTGTAGAGAAACATGGAACTGAGAAGCCTGGATACTGGTAAATATAGATGAACATTACGAGCACTAATTGAAAACAAGACGCGCGGCCAAGAAACGCGCTCTCTGGTGAGGG
The DNA here is from genome assembly GCA_963921515.1 of Calotriton arnoldi. Taxonomy (NCBI): domain Eukaryota; kingdom Metazoa; phylum Chordata; class Amphibia; order Caudata; family Salamandridae; genus Calotriton; species Calotriton arnoldi. The sequence continues at coordinate 2,562,494 of CAWUFW010001449.1, read as the reverse complement.
AGGGGGGAGGAGGGGTGAGGGAGGGGGAGGAAAGGCAGATGGCGCCTCACCAGCGATGCGAGGAATGGATGGCAGCTGTGTGCGTGCACGCCATCGTGAACGCAAGCTGGTCGCCAGCCGAAAGCCAGTGGGTTTGCACTTCCAAAACCCGCTTACTAAAACTCTCGGCCAGACCAGCGCAAGCGCTGATGCAGGCCGAGACCTAAAAACCACTATTGTTAGCTTACCAGTACTTTAATCTACACCTGTTGGATACACAATGGTTTATGTAGCAAGTGCCTTAACTGCTTACGTTACCTTCAAGCGCAATCTCTGATCATTTCAGTAAGCCAAAACAGCTTTAAACTCACATTGTTCTTTGATGTCAATTTCTATGAGATCAATTTGTAAAAATAATAATATATTGAAGACTGCCTGCCATTGACTCAGCTTCTTATAGCACTGCCCCTCATAATTCCACTCTATGTCCTCACTGCCTCCAATCCCCTATTTACAAGTTCGGGAATACATTTTTTCCATTACCAGCTATGAGGAAATGATAAGCCTCTGCTGAATAACTTGGCCAGGGCTAAGCACACTACGCCCTACCTTATACAGTAGTCTGGCAAAGACAAGAGACACACAAATGTTATTTGCTGGAGCATGGAACTGAACACTAAGGACCCACGAGTTTCAGACAGATAAAGCAATGCAGAGTTTGTATTATGGATTAATGGTCGGACAGAAGCAAACACACGAGGAACAGCCGTGCACTTGTATCTTTCCAACATTGCGACGTTGAAAAATTGAGTACCATACAAGTTAGTTATAGTAGCACCTCCTTTGAACAATAATTAGAAACATGTTTGTAGCGTATAAGATTATGATAGTGTTTAGTTCTTTCCCATTCCTATCAATGACACCATAAATTCCAACAGATATTGGATGACCTGCATGCGACAAGGAAAAAGTGTCTTATTTTTAGGAAGAAATCTGGATGTTTTCTTTGCTCTGGGGATGCAAGGGAATACTTCGCCACCTATGTTACTGGATGGGTTTCCAGCATGTGAAGTAAAATCTATCCTGGACGCTAGAATCCACCATGAACAGTTACATTACTTTGCCTGAAAGGGATATGATGATCTGACCACTCTTGGTGATCCAGCGGGTTACTAGCAACGAGCATTCATACATCAAATACTCACTTGGGCCCATACATTCATACTACGCTAGCAATTTCTGCTGGTGGGTCAGTTGTACTCTTTATCAAATCCCTGCTACCAATTACTTTTCTGATTGAAGAGGAATGACTTACCAATGGACCTTTTGCTAATTGGGAAGTTTAAAATGAGTGACATTCATTACAATTCATAATCCTGAAATAATCACTGAGTCAGGAAGTTTTAAAATATTTATCTAAAGATTTGCAGAGTAAATACAGAACCACATGATACTTAATCGTATATCAAGGATGAAGCATAATAATCAATTATCGATCAATGACGGTCCCTCAGAAAGGAGAAGATAGAGACAGCAGCACAACTAAAGTTGCATTTATATTTACCTAAAAGTGCGAGAAACCAAACCCCTTGGCCAAGGAGTTGGAAAGGTAGGACCCAGGAAGGATGAAGAGCAAAGACCTCCTCCAGGTTCAGGACAGGACCGGTGACCTCTCTATCAATGACGCCTGCGTCGTTCCCCTCTCTGATACTTCACTTCTCCTTGATTCTCTCAGGTAGTCTTCTAAGGTTCCGCCGCCCCCACCTCAGGACCTCTCTGGACAGCGGTTCAGTCTGCAATCGATCAGCTTGTATGTCTGGAGCTTATGCGTCCTAATGTCAATGCCTGTTCTCCGAGCTCCTCTGCACTCCTCTGTCTGCTAATTAACTAATTCTATATCTATTATACCCTTCTACGCCCATGTACCTCCCCTTAATGTTGCAGAATTATGGGCCCACTACTTCTGATTAGACGGGGACAGGGGGTTGATCCGCACACCATGTCCATTTAGTTCAATTTCTTTAAGCCCATTGTCTTTAAAATACCGCCCATCACAATTAATACATTGGCTTTATTTCCCACCCGTTTCTCATTGATTCAGCAACGTTTTATATACAATTGTATCGAGTGTAGGTACATTTCGGGTGAACTTGTGAACCAGGCTTCGCGACCTTGGAGAGCTTCCAAGTTGACTTCATCGCATTCTCTGGTCAGCCTTTCAGGGCGCATGTGCAGAATCAATGTCTCTCGAGCTGCAGTTCAACCAACCCAGGCCCAATTTACGAACTAATAAAAGTAAAAGAAGACAATATTAAAATCACAATATAAATGGTCTCACTGTATACCCACTTTGTCTACTCTATTCCCATTTATTTATAAATCTATCCCGCATTAATAGCGTTAGAATATCACAGTTTAATTGCAACATGTGAGCAAGCTGCAGCACGTGAAAACATTAAGCAGCCATTTTAATACACACTGCGCAGAAGCAAGGATTTCCCTCCAAGGAAGAAAGACGTCACACCATGTGATATGGTTGACACATGCGCAATAAGTTTCCCGCACTTTAGCGGGCATTTTAGATTTAGACAAGCGTTATTTGTTAGTTTAAACACATAAGCAAGCTTCTTTCTACTTGTATTCGTGTGTGCATTTGTTATTATAGACATTACAAAGTTTAATAAATTAATACTGTGAGAAGATTGCTTTCGAGCAAGTCTCATTGTGAGTCCTTGCTCCATCAATCCCCTCTCTGATGGCGTTTCTGAGCCATCAAAATACTACCCACAACCAGATGCCAACTTTTAGCATAAAATTGTCTCAGCTTCATTTTTACACTTTCTATTTTTCACGTCTCCTTTTAGTTTCTTGTATAATTCGCTTCTCAGATCTTCTAGTTCAATTTCATCGAACTTTCTTTTCTTTCCTTTTCCTGTTACTCTATACATCTCATTCTTTCTACAACATTTGCACCATATTATTGTTGACAGCACTATTATTGCTATCCCTGCTAAGGGTATTAATATTTGACCTATAAGTCCTTTCCCTAAATTAGCAAACCAGGTACCAATTGACGTAATACTATTTGTCAATCTTTCCCATACACTATCAACTTCCAGTGGTTTTAGTTCCTTCTCAAGTTTAGTTATATTCTGTATATATGTTCCAATTTCTGCACTTTTATCAGGTATGTAAGTGCAACAGTGTTTCGTCTTCAATAATTTACAGACTCCGCCCTCTTTTGCTAATATTATATCAAGAGCAAGTCGATTTTGCATAACCATAGATCTAATCGCAACCATTTCCGCATTAATCATCAGAAATCCTCCAGCAGTGTCCGTTGATAAACGATCAACCACTGTAGATAATGTACATATTTTCCTTGAATTCAGAATTATTCCCACTGAAGGTATCAATGCACCGAATATATCACCTACAATTTCAGAAAAACTAGCTCTTTTACTACGTGTTAATTCACTATTATTTTCATTGCTCCCAGTGTTTCTTTTTACGTGGTATATCTTTGGAAATACTATTCCAAAATAACTTCCATACCACCGTGCAGGAAGCCTAAAGTAAGCCTTATTCCCACACACATAATAGATTCCAGGAAAAACTGAATCCGTTTCTCCTTTGAGTCCCCAACCTCCAAGAATTAAGAAATTATGTTCACATTCACTGGTACCGATGAAAATATTGTTATACTCAGTTTTTAACCTATGTAGACAAATTTTCCCTGTCTTTACAAAATCTAGAGCCATAGCAGCTTGAGCCTTGCCAGGTGTGTAACTACCCTCTTTCTCAGCCCAAGGTGGCAGATGAGTCTTATGCTCAGAAGCTTTCTTTTGGAAATCTTGTCTTCTATTCTCCACTAAATTCAAAAATATCTTTTCTTCTTCATGTAATGAACATGTTAGATTGCTTCTATGTGCATGTGTTATGTCTATTGATTTCATTGTTAAGAAAAATTCTCCCATAAACTGTGCATCTTTACTACTAAGCACTGGATTCATATTCTTTCGAATCGGAACCTCAGAAAATATCACATCTATATTTGAATAATAGTACTGAAGTCTCCCTGTTCTATAAAACAGACTAGCCAATACACTACATGATATGCCATAAGTTAATGGTAAATGATGATATGTTAACCTTTCTGTTACTGATTCAGGTAATTTCATACAGACATAACAATTACTAACTTCCATGGTATCTACATATTGAAACAATAATTTTGTGAAAACATTCAAACTAGTGTCGTTATCTGTTATTTCATGATGAAATTCTGGTTCATCTTCTGCCTTTAGTTCTACTCTATTACCTTTCAAGTTATCTGTCCTTGCCTTCGTTTCGTTGTTAATCTTTTTATCCATTATCAGAAGGTAAGGAATTGCTACGATCACAACTAACCATACTATAAGCACCACTACCAGACTACATATGCATATAGCACAGCATCGTTTACAACATTTCTGTTTTGGTCTCCCAGAAACTCTATCGTCAGGCATTTTTGACAAGGAAGATTTCTCTTCTTATCGTTATTTCAAGTCTCTTTACGTTATCAAGGTGGTTTTATTTCTTTCTCATAAGTCAGTTCCGCACTTGTTCCTTCGTCACCACTTTCACTTGACTCTGAGCTCTCGTAGTCTTCAAGGATGATATAAGTCCAATCAGGACCTTTAAATTTGTTGTTCACAAGTTTCAGTCTTTTGCTTTTTCGGTTTTCGATTCCACTTGTTTGTCCCGTTAGGCTTGTTACTTCATTTACTTGTTCTGGATCTTCACTTCTGGTTGTTATGTGGTATTTTACTCTTTTAATGACACTAGGCCAATGATCACCTTTTCTGACCTTCTTTGTTTGCACTGTCTCTTCACTTCTTATTTCTTCTTCAGAAATTCTTTTATTTTCAAGTTGTGGCACAATTTGGTTTTCTTCGATTTCAGTTTCTTCTACTTGTTCTTTTTCAGGTCTTATTGCTTTCTCTTCAGCTGCTCCACTGTGAGTTTCCAGTAACTGACCTTGTTCAGGATTTACGTCTTCATGCTTGTGATTCTCGTGATCTTCTTCTTGAATGTATTTTCCTAGACCTAACTGGTTCTGATCAGGGCTTATTGCACTTTGTACTTCTGCAGCCTGACCGCGTTCTTCTAGACCTGTCTGTCCCTGCTCAAAATTTGTTGGTTCGTTGTTGATTTGAGCCCAATTTCCTCTCCCTATCTGATCCTGCTCAGGTTCTCTTATTGTTTCATTTTCCTCCTCCTGAGCTGCTTCTTCTTCACCTATCTGATCTTCTTCAATTTCTTCTAAATTTGCTTGGCTTCTGGTTCTGTTGTAAACTTCAGGTATTTCAACCACTGGTATCCAGTCCTGACTTGTGCTCGGTTGTTCTTAAGCTTCCCTGGAATCTCGCACCTGAGATTCTTCAGCTGGGCAACCTTCAGCTTCCTCAGTTATCGATGCTGTCTGAGGATTTTCTTCTTCAGGGTCTGGTACTCTTTTGGTGTGGCTTACATGAATCCAATTAGGCAATCCTGCACATTTTACTGCTGAGTTCGTAATTAGTATGACCTGACAAGGTTCGCCCCACCTGGGTGATAGACACGTTTCTCTGGTGTGATGCTTCACAACCACCCAGTCTCCGGGATTCAGATCATGCTCTTGTTCAGGCTGCCTGGAAACTGCGTCTTCCCCAACCTGGTGAGAGACAGAACGCACTAGGTCAGCCAATCCTTTGCAATAATCCAGAACCATATCATCAGTTATATTCAGCAGTTTATTTGTAGGAACATGTGCTTGTCTCATTGCTCTTCCCATGATTATTTTGTGCGGACTCATTCCGGTATTTCTATCAGGAATGCTTGTGAGTCCCATTAGAACAATTGGCAATGCATCCGGCCTGACGATCTAACTATGTTGATGCACACATCTTTGCCAGTCTTGATTTTATTGTGCCATTCATTTGTTCAACAACTTCAGAAGCCTCTGGACGATATGCACAGTGCAATTTTTGCTCAATTTGGAATGCTTCACAGATTATTCTAATCACGTCATTGTTGAAGTGTCCTCCTCTATCTGATTCCAAAGTTACTGGGAAACCAAATCTAGGAATGAGTTCTCGTAGCAACAACTTTGCGACTGTAATACTGTCATTCCTTCTGGTAGGGTAAGCCTCCACCCACTTTGAAAACAGACACTATGACAAGTACGTATTTCAGTCCTCTACATGGGGGTAACTGAATAAAATCAAGCTGCAATCTCACAAATGGACCTTCTGCCTTTCCTATTTTCCCAAAACCAATTATTGTTTTTCTTCCTGGATTATGCATTTGGCAAGTTAGACATCTCTGGCAAAGACTCTCTGCTGCAGCCCTAAACCTTGGATTGTACCAATTTTGTCTGAAGAGCCTAATCATTGCGTCTCTCCCTACATGTGTGTCTCCATGATACATTCTGGCCATTTGTGAAATCAGACAGTCGGGCATGACTGGTCTGCCATCAGCATAAATCCATACATCGTCGTCTGCCCTTTGAGAACATCCCATTTTAATCCATGCATTTCTTTCATTCTCATCAGCATCATCTTGCAGTCGTTTCACATCATTCCATGTTTCAGGAGGTGCATACAGAAAAGTTGGCAGCTGATTCCCATTCTTTCAACCCTTTTATTGACTGACAACCTGTTTTTAGCACAGTGTTGAGCCACCAAATCTGCATATCTGTTACCGACTACCACCCAGTCATCTCCTGACTGGTGTGAGGCACATTTCACCACAGCCAATTCTTTTGGTGATTGTATTGCTTCCAGCAGTTCCTTTACAAACTGTCCATTTTTAATAGGGGATCCTGAAGAAGTCATGAAATCCCTCTGCATCCATAATTGGCCAAAATCATGCACAACCCCGTAACCATATTGACTATCTGTAAATATAGTTACTTTCTGATTCTTCCCAATTTTGCAGGCTTTTATTAAAGAAATTAATTCAGCTACTTGTGCAGATTTTACTCCTGGTAAATAGGATGCTTCGACTATTCCAGTTAATTCGCATACTGCATATGCTGCACTTAGTTTACCATCTTCATGCCTTTGGCATGAACCGTCCACAAACAGCTCCCTGTCTGGCTCTCTGAGGGGTAGTTCCTGTATGTCAGGACGTGGTTTTGTGCACAATTCTGTGACTTGTAAACAATCATGTTCCTCTTCATCATCTTTAACTTCTTCATGATACGGGTCTGGTAATAATGTAGCAGGGTTTACAATTGTGCACCTGACAATAGTTACATTTTCAGCACCTAAAATTATTCTTTCATATTTAGTCAGCCGACTAGGAGTAAGATGCTGAGTTCTGGTTCTTGTCAGCAGAATCACAACTGAGTGTGGAACAAACACCTTTACAGGATGTCCCATTACAATTGATTCACTTTGCTCAATGCTCAAACAGGTAGCAGCTACTGCTTTTAAGCAACCTGGCAACGCTGCTGCCACTGGGTCCAATGTAGCAGAAAAGTATGCTATAGGACGTCTGTCCAAACCATGTCTCTGAGTTAGGACTGAAAGTGCACAATTTTCTCTCTCATGACAGAATAATGCGAATCTTCTTTTATAATCAGGCATGCCTAGGGCAGGAGCTTCGCATAAAGCACTTCTCAGTTTTACAAAAGCTCCTACACTTTCATCATCCCACTCAACTGGATCATTTGCCTTCTTTTTCGTCATTTCAATTAAAGGCTTTGCTAGCAGAGAAAACCCTAGTAGCCATTGTCGACAATAACCCACTATTCCAAGGAACATTCTCACTTCTCGTTGGGATACAGGCATTTTCTTGATTAATTTTACTCTTTCAGAGGTTATCCTTCTTTTTCCCCTCTCAATTCGGTGTCCTAGATATTTAACTGCTGTTGTACAAAACTGCAATTTTTCAGGTGAAACTTTATGCCCTTCTTCTGCCAAGTGATTTAATAGTGCAATGGAGTCAACAACACAGTCCTCTCTAGTGTTAGATGCCACTAGCAGATCATCTATATACTGCACTAAGACTGAACTTCCTGGCATCACTAGTTTCTCTAAGCACTTTTTCAATATTTGATTAAAGATGGAAGGACTCTCTGTGTACCCTTGAGGAACACGATTCCATACATAAACTTTGTTCTCAAATTTAAATGAAAAAAGATACTGGCTATCTGGATGTAATGGTATGGAAAAGAATGCTTGGCATAAGTCAATCACAGTAAACCATCCTGCACTCCAGGGAATCTGGTATAAGATTACTGCAGGATTCGGCACTATAGGACAACAAGGTTCCACAATCTTATTTATTTTGCGCAGATCCTGAACAATCCTATACTTTCCACTAGGTTTCTTCAGACCCATTATTGGTGAATTACAAGGGCTACTCATTACTTCTTTTAATATGCCTTGTTTTACCATTCTGTTAATTTCTTCAATAACTCCTGCTTTTACTTCTGCACTCATTTTGTACTGTCTGGTATTTGGAAAAATTGCACCTTCCTTTACAGTGATTTTAACTGGGTCTATTTTGGCCATAAGTCCTACTTCTTTTCCCGTAAAATCCCATACCATGGAATTTACTGCAGTTTTTAATTCTTCTGGCAGTTCGTCTTTTGTTATCAAAGAGAACATCTCATCTACTTCTGTACCTTGCTTTGCAATCATAATTTTATATACATGGTCTTCATCCGGGGTCTGAATTGCAACACCATCCGGTGTGCAGAAAATTGTGCAGTTCATTTTACACAACAAATCTCGGCCCAATAAATTTACTGGACTGGAATCACACACTACAAACTGATGCATTTCTCTAAAATTTCCAATTTTACTTCCATTGGTTCGGTAAGAGGTGTTCTAATCTTTCGATTAGCTACACCCACATCTTGGATAGCTTCTCCAGAGAGAGGAAGGTCTGGGATGTCTGCTGTTCTCACAGTAGATCTGGTAGCACCAGTGTCCAAAAGGAAAGTAATATCATTACCTCTTACCTTCCCTTCAACATATGGACCTGACTGGTCTACCAGCAAGGATGCGCCAAGTACGCACACCTTCTCCCCCTCTTCTAGGCACAGTCATTGACTATATGGACAAAAGTCGTACTGTAAAAGAAATTGTGAAGTTACATAATCATTCTTACCACTTCCTCCTTGATATCCGACGTCTGTACCGTGCTTTGCTCTGCTTACAGGGTTACATTACCCTGTATAGGTGCAGGTGGCAACTGACTCTGAGGATTTACACCCTGCTGTGAGTCATTCTGCGTCTGTGGATTTAAATTTTGATTTGGGCCATTATTATTTCGAATCTTTTTACATTCATCCTTCCAATGCCCCAATTTTCCGCATCCATGACAAGGAAATTTCTTTTTAGCCTCTTCTCTACTCATTCGTCCTCTCATTTTACCACCATTTCCAGTGTCACCATTCATTCCAGAATCTTTTCCCTGATTATCATTTGGATTATCCAAATTAATTCCCTGTCGCTCAGCCATTTTCACCTGAGCCCACATCACTTTCTCTTGTAGTTTCTTGTGCCTATCCTCAATGTCGTCTCCACAATATTTCGCATATTTCAAAATTTCATCTATGGGTTTCCCTTGCCAGCACAACATGTGCTGCTTAATCATCTGACAAATCTCTGGTTTTAAACCATAAACAAATCGGTAAACAAACTGACTCATGTTTTTGTCTCCAATGTCCTCAAATCCACTAAACTGTTTGAATACCTGCAATAAACGTTCATAATAGGCATGAACCGATTCACTTGCTTCTTGGGTAGTTCTGTCTATTTTCACCCAATCCGTTTCTTTCGGTGGTATTTTTCCTTTCAAGTAAGTTATTACCTGCTGATACTTCTTCATTACATCACTTGATGGAGCACCTGTCTTTGGATCTCTAGGATACTCTTCACTCGGCCAATCAACTGTGATTTTACAATCTGTCCACAAATCGGCAGGTACCACTATATCGAACAAACCATCTAAGTCCTTCAACAATACCTTTGACACT